>JAPMOR010024185.1:76072-113558 GCA_026543865.1 Argiope aurantia
TATATAAGGACACATATTTTGGCTTTATAAAAAGTTATTGCCTAATATTCATATAAAGAAGAGAAAATTTGCAATTATGGCTTGATATGAAGAAGCTTCATTCCATTGGAAGCGAACAGAAAGTCGTAATTCATCAAGCTCGCTTTGTCAATGAAATGCATTTATTAATACTCTAATGAAAATTAATGTCATATCGGCGATCTCTTTATTTACATTCCTTTTGAAAAAAAAATCAGTATTTCATCAACAATAGAATTCTTATTCCTCTGTTAAAAATTAATTTTTCACATTACTTCAATAATAAATTTTATGTAAATTGTCGTATATATTTGATTGGCGTTATTTTCCTTAATATTTTTTGTTTATTAATTCAATGCTTATCTAGTTTATTTATTCATTTATTTTGTTCCACTTCATGAACGGATTGTTTTTATCTGTTCATTTTACGTATGTTTCATATATAATGTTTATTTTTTCTTCGCGTTTTCATTTTTTATTCAAGTATACCACATATATATTAGACTCGTAAGCAGGTCAGAAATCATGCTATTTTTTTCGCAATCATATTTGATTTTTTCATTTGGTTTTAAAGTTTTCATCCGAACAGTTTTCTTACATGTTTCCTGAAAATCGCCTTACTTATGTGGGTTTTGTAATATATTTCTTGAGTTACAAAAAGCGTTTTTATTTTCGTGTCACTAAAAAATGACATATAAATTAATAAAATTATATTCCGAAAAAGAAAATGTGACTCGTCGAATTCACCGGAGCATCCTCCAGAAACAGAAAACTTTTGTGTGAAAATAACTAAATTATTATTTTCTGAAATATAGACTGATTTTTTAAAAAAAATTTCCATGAAGTGATTGTTGAGAAGTCCTTGAATGTTGAAGCAATATTCAAGTTAGTAGGAATATGAAGAAAATAATATAAAAGAAACACAATTCATTCAGCAAAATTTTATTTATTATTTACAGTAATCTTTCACGCCTTCATGTTTTGATAACTGATTTATATAATAAATTTTTCTGGTTCAAATTTTTAAATACCTGGAAAGAGAAAAAAAAATTATTGATAAAGTAAAAAGTAGTCATAAAATTTCTATTGAAGATTCTAAAATATTTATTTTAGAAGTTTCTTTCCTTTTAAAAATGTTTTTAATTACTAAATGTCTATGGAAACGTTTTAATACTTTTCTAACAGCAAATATATTTTCTAACAGCTTATATATTTTTCTATAAATAGAACAATGTTAGAAATTTCAATTTCGTTAGTAAAAAGGCACATTATAAAGAATCAATATAAGAAAAAAATTTGAAATTTAAAGAAAGGTTTTTTATTTCAATATCTGCTGAAACTAATTGCTTAATAACTTGAATACATAACTGAAACGCATTCTACTCTCAGATTTTCTTCTAATGAAAGCAATAAATAAATAAACGATGCACATCTTTAAAATGTATGCTTATCATATTTCAAACAAATTTTTGAAGTAAACTGCATCAAAATATATTTGGAATAATTTATTTTATTTATACAAGAATGGGAAATGGCTTAATATTAATGAAAATGATATTCTGTCTTTTTATCATGCTATCAAATAAATACACATTGTAAAGTTTTTAAAAGAAAATATTATTAAAACTTACAAAAAAAAGCTTGTATATAATTCTATATTTTCAGTTTAAAAAAAGCTAAAATTTGTTTAATCATATAGAATTTGGATTTTAATGTTGGAACTGCTGTCGTTAAGAGGGAAAGTTAATTAAAAAAATAAAGCGAACAAGTGCTTACAGATAATTGAATTTTAAAAATAACCGAGTCCTCCCAAGTATCCTCGGTAACCTAGACCATATCCTGTATAACCGAGGCCGTATCTTCCATAGTAGTTGTAAGGTCCGAAACCAAGTCCATCATATCCAAAATATCCGTTTCCGTATCCATAGTAATATGGTGCATATCCATAGTAGCCATTAAATCCGGGAGTGTGGCGAATGACATCGACACCGGTCGAGGCAAAAGCAATGGCTGCCATAGCCAGAACAAGAGCGAGCTACAGAAGAGAAAGAGTACAATTCTTATTTTTATGAATCAAAATAATTATTATAGACAGAATAAATGAATTTAATAATCTTACATCGTCATGAAAATAGATTGTTTCGAAACAAGTAGTACAAAAAGTATATCTATTTCAGGCAGTAAATGTGTCCCTTTTTAAAATGATTTAAGATATAATATAGATGGTGACAATTCTATTTGATTAATCAACAAAAATTGGGGAGGGGGAGGAATGCGACATTGATGCGTGGCACAAGAATAAATATTTCATAGAAATGGAAAGAATACAGGATATTAAAAGGGTTTACTTTAAAATTTTTGTCTCTTAACTAAGATGATTTATTAATGAAGTTTAAAAGCAAAATTCTATTCAAAATATTTCAAACAAATGTTAAATATGATGGGATTATATTCATAAATTTTTAAATGCTCAATGTTCTATTTGAAAACCCTACGTTACCTAAAAGATTCATCATTAATGAATTCATAAACAAATACTTTGAATTTTTAAAAAATAAAAAGGCACGTAGCATAGTACATTTTTTAAAGAAATATAGGTAAATTAAGTAATTGTGCGAAATTTGTAGCTAAAAAATAAAAAAATACGAGAAAAAGAGCATAGAATATATTTGCACATTATTTGCTCTTTATTTTCTTCATAACTAGTTCTCTTGACTACATGAGATCGACATTCTCCTGCATTGAATCCTGTCCAAATATATCAATCAAATTTTGTTCTAGAGGCTTTCCACAAAAATTTAAAAGAAACGTCAATAAATTAAAGGTAGGACGTGAAGCTAATTATCAATATAAATTTAATGAGTAATAGGATAAATGCAAAAAAAAAAAGTGATTCACCACCAATATTTTTTTCTAACTTTTATTTTATAGCGAAATGATTTGATGCTGAAAAATCAGCCACTATACTGGAAAGGGAATAATGGATCTTATAAATAAGTGAAATCATTGTGTATTCTGAAAAATATAAAAGAGTAGCTAAATTCGAAATAAATTTTTTGCTGTTTCAAGCACCTTAATTTTTAATGAAGCAGAAAACTAAAAATCACATATCATTTTTGCATTAATATTTGCTTATAAATAAACAATGCATTCATTTTCTCGATACGGAATAATCGGGTTTAAAAACAGAATAGAAAAACTTACCACGGCCTTCATCATTTTGCAGAACTTGATTTTTTTCGGCTTGTTTCAGTGGAAGTATTTGGGATAATTGCTGTTGGCTCCGTTTTTTCTCTTATATATACTCTCTAGATTTCCCTAGAATGAGTGTTCTTTTTTTCGTTTACAGCATTTAAACATATAACGAAGTATAACATAAAGATAGATATCTGAGATAGATTATATCTCATGTAGCATGAGTTTCATTGTAAGCAGAGTTGCATTACTAATATTATTGGGTTGAGGTATTTTCTGCGTCAGAAATTCATTTTTAGATATAAATCTTACAAAAGATTATCGATGCTTATCTTGAACTGAAATGCTAATTAGGATATTATGCAATGAAATGTGCTGATGTTTAATGTAATATTCATAAATAAACTCAGGGAATGAAGTTTATTCTTTATTGAGATAAAAATTGAGTGCATAATTCGTATTTTTAATTAGTTTATTTATTTTTTAAACAAAATTCTGATTTTAAGATTTTTAAATACCACTTTAATTTAATATCGGCCTGTGAACTAGATTCAACTCAAAATACTTTGATCTGTGTTGGAAAATTAATATTCTTCTCCAGATAACTTACTACATGTTAGCCTCGTTTCCAAATACGTTTTGTTTCCTCGCAATAAATTCATTTCAAAACATTTCTTTCACGAACTATCGTTACTGTGAAACATATCTACATTCAATTATAAATATCATTTAATACTGTTCAATTTTTACCATCACAATGGTCTGAAATTTTTAATAAAAATTAGATAGAATGCATTCTATGTAGTTAAATTATTCAGATCGCACCCAATGTAATATAGAAAATTGAATTAACATAATTTTTTGTGTGTACACTAAAATATTATTCATGTCTTAATTCATTAAAATAAATAAATAGAGGAAGTTGTCACTGAATGTGATATAGAAATTTATCTGACTAATTTCTTAATACATTTTTTGTCCTAAAAAGAATAAACTGAGCCATGTTACATATTTGCGATCTATTTGTGAGAAATGAAGATTTATTATTATTTGTTATTTTAAAATACTTTTTTATTTACGTGGTATTTAATGTCCACTGCCTTGGTTAATGTTTTCAGAATCTAAAAAATATTTTTCCAATGGTTTAGCATTAAACGTTTTCCATACAGATATATGAAATGTTTAGCTTATATTTAAGTGACACCGTAATTGCAAGATAGACATTGATCTATATCAGATTAATACAAATATTAAACATGTAGCATAGATTTTATTTCCAGTTAATTTTTATTGGCTGTTTAGATAATGTGTTACATTACTGACATCAGATGCAGGAACTAATGGATGAGATTTCCTATTGAAGTCATTGATTTCTGGACATTCCAAGAACCAATTGAACACACATAGCCTATTTATTCTCCGTAATTATTATTTTTGATTGCATATTTGATATATTGTGCCCGTGTCACAGTTTCAATTCTATAGAACTCAGACGTACTGCATAAGCGTGCTATATTATCATGGTGACGTCACCTATAGTTACAGTGGTTTTAAGTGAATAGTTACCACGATTCTAGAAAATACCATGTTTGCTGAAATTTACGGAAACCGCCACAGTATTAAAGCTTTTTGCTTTAATGTCCTGATTTATAAAATATCTTTTAGTAACTATGAGTAAATCACTCATGATTGTTACTTAACCTATAGTGTACTTGAACAGTAAATGAGAGTTGAAATATCGAATTTTTGGTTCTTGTTCAGTGCCTCACGTATTTTCTAGAAACAGCGATCCACTAATTTAAGTTTAAGGCCCTAGTTTTGACAATTTTTACATGAACAGTTTATGGTGCTAGTTTTAAAAATGAATTAAAATTTTTGCCTTTATTTTATTCCCATACTTGGAAATTATTTAAACGCCCGTCAATTAAATGTTAAGAATTTGAATAAAACTAAAACGAAAAAACATTTAATAGCAATATTATGTTTAAATGGTTAGCTTATATATTTCAAGAAAGCGCACATATTTTAGTTCGTTTGGATATAATTTATTATAAACTTTATCTTTGAAGCAAGAGTATGAGTGTCTTATTTTATTTCTCAGATAAAACATGAGAATCGATTTCTTTCTGGCGAAGATGGAATAATTTTTTTTCAAAAACTGTCATAATTTGCTAAACTAATTAATATAATTAGAAATTAAGGTTAACATTAGGCGACTAATTGTGCTAAAAAAATTTCAACTTAGTGCCATATGCTACCATGTAATAAGAGAAAATTTTGGAACTTTCATAAAAATTTCAGAAGTTTCCAATAGTATTAATATTGTAATTAGTCTATTTGCATATTATTTTTATAAACTTTGTTCTTTGATATTTGCAATGAAATTGCTCAATTGCAATAGAAATAGAATCCTTGTTTGCTTCAATATGCAATATTTCAGTGTCACTACCTTGTACACGAAGTATACAGAAATTATTGTTATCATCAAAGAATTCAAACTTGAAATTTTGATTTCATACTCGCCATGCTACATCAAACTCGAGATTTTGATCATTTCAGATTTCTCTAAGTCTCAAAGATATATCTTTGGAATTATGTCTGACCGTCTGTCCAAGAATATGATAACTCTATACACTTTCAGATAAACGGATGAAATTATACTTATCGACTAGAAACCAAATTTGTTCTCTCAAATTTTGAGAGAAATCCATTCACTTGAAGCTTGTCTGCCTGGCAGTTTCATTGAAAACAGAAATTTATGTAGGTAAAATTTGATACACCTGTTTAGCATTTAAAAATATAGATTCACATTCGTAATTTTGAGTCAAATTTATTAAGCAGATATCTGCATCCATGCAATCGCAATATTTCATAATCATAATGATTTAAATCCATGAAATTCAATATGATATCCCACAATTATAAAAAGAGTTCCCTGACAAATGTTGGTATCGATCGACTGATAGAAAGGTGTTCAAAATGCATATTCTTAAGATTGATTTAGTAAAACATTTAGAATTTTGAGAAAAGACTATATTCCATGACTAAGTAAGGTATTCGCCAACGCTAAGCAAGGTATTCGCGGATGCACCCAAGGGCAAGAATTTTATACGGGGATAAATTAACTGGAGAATGTGCGATAAAGTTTCTAGAAGACCAATCTCACTGGTTTTTGTCTAAGGACTGAAGGAATTTAAAAAGGGTAAATAGTTGATAAATTTTTTTCACTAATGCATTGCAAGAATCGGTAAGAGTAGACAAATTTTTTATTAAATTTGCGAAAACTATATAAAAATGAAAAGAAATAATAGACACCCATCGTTGATGGTTTAGAATACCATCTATTTTTCAATTAGTACTATGAAATGAAGTAATAAAAACAAATAAGATATATAATAATTATCAGCGGAAATTATTCAGTTGAAAATGTTTTAAGATAAAATGTATTCAAATATTTGGGCTTAATAAAATAATTGTTGATGAGTAATCATATAAGGAAGGGGAAATTTATGTGGTATGATATGAAGGAGCTTCTTTTCATTGAAAGCGAACAAATGAACAAGCGTCTTGAAATTGATAATACAAATCATATATCACATTATTTTTGCCATTTTTTTTCTTCACTGCTGCATATTATCATTTGATAATAGTTGTTTGCTTGTAAAGAAATTTCTTTGAAATATGACTCTTTACTTGAGTTCTATTATTTAATGACTCTGTATCATGATAAAAAATAAAATTGCATTGGAATTTAAACGTGAAGTCAGAAAACAATACAAAATTATACTATCAAGATAAATATAAGATAAGATAAAGGGGTTGTAATAATGAAAAAATTAAGGTTTTCGCTGTGATAGGTGTAAAGTAAAGTTTTTATAAGATTCAGGAATTTTTTAAATGCAAAATCAGAATGCCAAAACTAGGAGAAGCATATAACGAAAGATGAAAAACTAAATATTATGGGCTTTTGAGACAGAAATACGTTCTATTGAATGAATATAAATGTTATATTTTGTTAACATGCTGAATCGAAATATTTTCTTGTGAAGATTATCTGATTTTGTCTAATTGCATCATTCGCAGAGCAATCCAGTTTTCGATTCTTGTTCTCTCAGGTCTCCCATTCGAGATGCAGATTTAGATCCCTTGGCTCAATAAATGTCTGCAGTAAAATAAAAGTGACGCTTTAATGAATGTTTTAAGCATGTATATGATTTGAAAAATAAAGATCAAAATGTACATAAAATTGTTTTTATTTTATTTCATTTTTACAGATATTGACAAAGGTTTGGTATTCCTCCAAAACATCTCCAAATATGCCTTCACAAGATCTCATTCTCCTATTCCTAAAAAATATTAAAAAAATTTTTAGTCAATAAAATATATTGAATGGCCGAATATAAGTTTTGCAAGTAATTATTAATCGTAATACAGTTGTAGATTTAACTGAAAAGTTTTACAAATAAAAATATATTTACTTGTTACTTAAATATGTATTAATTTATAAATTGTAGTTTTTTAATTGATTTACAGATGAATTGTGGAAATTTATCCGTTGCGGTTTCAATAGAAATTAAATTTTAAATGAAGATTGCTGCATTTATATATTGCCTTTTACAAGTAAGCGTCATAGCCATATCCGAAACCTTCGTATCCTCCAAGACCACCGTATCCATATCCTCCAAGACCACCATATCCATAACCTCCATAGCTACCGTATCCGAGCCCATATCCACCATCTACGAGTAAGTATCCGTGTCCTTGTGCTTTTCTGAAGTATCTGCTGCTGATTCTGTAGCCATGACCATGGTGGCTATAGTGAGGAATGACATCTAGGGAGCAGGCGGCAATAGCTACAAGAGCCAAGACAAGGGTCTGCAAATATTTAAGAATATGTTCAAAAATTATTTGATGTACTTGCGAAAAATATTAAATCCATCCGGTAGTTTCCTTATTCATAGAATCATTTCCCATGACAGATAAACATAATTACTACCATCTCGAAAATCGAAAAAAACAAAAAACAAAAAGTATTTTAGCAATGAGAAATGTAAAATGTAAGATATTTGATGTATTTGTACAAGCTTTACACACAAAGAATTGATAATATTTGAATCCTGAAAAAAGTCTGCACAGACTCATAATTTAAAATATTTGGCCATAAAATTATCATTTAGAATAAAAAACCATAACAGCGATATATCCTCTTGATTACATTTTATTTATTTATTTTTCAATAATAGTTTTTTATTTATTTAATAAATTTAATAAATAAAAATAAATAATAAAATTTGTTTTTTGAAATTACTATTTATGTTCATCTAATCTTAAATTAAACCTTAATACATTTGTAACATCAATTAAGCTAAATACAATTAAGGACATTTGCGCAAAGAGCAGTTATTTTTAATAGAAAAGAATACGTTACCACAATCTTCCCCATTTTCGTAATTTTATATAGATGTTATTTTTAACTATATTTTTCAATTCTCGAACAAATTGCTTTTATACTACACCTTGTTCCACTTCAGTAATAAGGTAATTTTGATATATGTGTCAATTTCCGGTGAAAAGTAACTCTCTAAATAAATTTCATGGTCAGTTTATTTTAATCCTGTGTTATTTCAAGAATGAAATATTACATTTCATTTCTTTTATTGCACCTATCATTTAATTAAAACGAATTTTCAATCAGATAAATTTGAGTTTGCAATTGAGAATTTTATTTCTAAGTAAGAAATTTTTTTTAAAGTAATAAACATTGAAATACAAATCTTGTTGCTAGCTGATATTTACATTGATTATAATATTACTTCTGAAATCAATGAACTGCTCCCGGGAAGTTTTACATATTAAATGATTATATGCAAAATGAATCGGTGAATGCTCTCGTATTATGCTGAGTTTAAATCTCTTATTCTATTATGTTTTTAATAAGAGAATTTTGAAAATTAACAAAAATTAATAATTGATAAATTCTAAATTTTTATAATCTTAATATCAACGTTGAAATTTAAAAATTGTTTGCAATTTCGTCTTTTCATTTTGAAACTTATTGTTTTTAAAATAAATAGCTAATTTAAATTGAGATTTTCTCTAAGTGCATTCACTTGAAATAGTTTTTTAAAATAAAAATCATAAGAATTTTATATTTTTATCTTATATCTACTTCTTCTTCCACAAAAATATCATTCAATTTTTTTCATCAAAAGGATTTTTCTTTTAAAAGAGAAAAAAAAAATTCTTGAATTTTGTGCCTAAAAAATATTCGAGATTATATATATATATATAAGTTTTTGTGCATAAGGCATATCAGTATTTCTTTATTCCAAAATATAAACCAAACAAAATTATGTTGAGTATTTCTAATTAAAATTTGAATAAAAGTATTTTATATCAAAGAATTAATTTTTGATTAAGTTACAATACTTTCCGGTGGTATGTTATTTAAAGATATATTTCGTATCAACACAAATTTATAGACTTTTGATATATAATATTACATTCTTTTTAAGTTTCCGTCTTTAAATGTTTCAGTATTTGAAACTGAAATGACAATTCAAGTAAGTCGTTTCTACAATATATATTTTCCCAATTGAAACCATAATTACTCCAGTATATAGTAAAAAATTAAATCGATACAATATTGAATTTTAATTGCTCTATGAAAATTTTTATATTATTTCTAATTGCAGATGTTAAAAAAGCCTGATTATCAATTTTCTAAATAGTAGTAAATGCCAGCTGATTTAATCTTAAATTTTAAATTAAAAATTAATAAACGGCACTTTTCGGTATATTTAAATTAGAGCGTGTTATTGATTGCTAGTTATTTTATTTCTATTTTAAATCTCGATCACATTAATTTTTTTTTTTACCCAGGGTATTGAAAATAATATTTCTATATATAATGAATTAAAATCAGTGAAAAAGATGCTTAAGTTTGAAATAAATTCTGAACCAAAAATTTATCTTGAATTAGGAAACAGTTTTTAGATTTTCCCATTAGAGCTTTATGTGACTAACATTATATTTCTCTGGAGATTTAAATGTTAAATATATGAGCGATGGAAATCATTTTTCAAAATGAAATTTTTATGTTTAATTCTCAACTAATTTTTAATTAAGTGTCTTGAAAATGTCATGTGTGCATTGCATTGCCATTTTATTAATGCTAAATTTCTACATTAACAATTTATGCCGCATATATGCTTCACTTTTTAAACAAGGTGTCCGGGAAATTTCTAACAAAATTAACAGTATCGTTATCGTAAACAAAATAAACTCAATTTTTTGTTTTAATTGTTTAAGCTACCAGAAATTTTGTGTTTTCACGCCAACAGTGAGGAAATACAAGAGATGTCCAGAACAATCCTCATCTATTGACTATTTTTTAGACCGTTATCGAGAGGCATATAAAACAAATAGAAAAAATACCCGAATTAACTAAAGAATTATATTTTACACTGCTCAGTTTTTCAGTGGACGTCATAATATTGCTGCATGAGGTAAAACATTCTTTTCTGAAATTAAGACTATAGTTAGAATTATATAACAAAACTAGAAATATTATTTATAAAATTTGTCTATTTCGGATTTCTTATCAATGATTTATTGCTGTCATTCTCTTAATTCATGTTTATTCTATTAAACGTTTCAAAACTCTTTCATCTCTAATACATTATTTATTATGTTTAATGAAAACTAAATTTTAATCAAGAAAATACATACAAGAAAAAATATAAAATTATTTAATTTCTTATTTATTTCAACAAATAATATTATCTTAATTTTAAGTAATTTCTTTTTAAAGTATTTGTAACATCATTTCGAGCTAAAGGATTATTCAAATGTTAGATCTTTTATCATTTTTCTTTCTAATATTTGAATTTAATGTAGATACTGAAGGAAAATCTTAATATAATAATTTAATGTATCTATTATCATCATGGCTCCTGTGGATAGTTTTAAAACAGTTATAAACAGTCATATAGTTGTAGTTGGAAAATAATGCTTTAAATGACCTAAGGCAATGACATAAGACATTTTAATGACGTAAAATTTTTCTGTAATACCCCTGTCCTATGAAGTATATTTATTGGTATATTCTTAATGCACTTACTTTTAAAGACTATAAATTCGATCTTTTTTCGAATTATTATTTTATTGCACATGAATTATTATTTTCTCAATCTTTTCTAAATTTGAAAAATCTATCCAAAAATAACTATTTTTTGTTTTACACTGCTAATTCTGCATCAATATGCCTCATGGATGAACATTTATAAGGCTGAATGTGTATTAGGAAAATTTGTATCAATAATCCATATCAATTATAAATTTGTCTTATAATTTCAAACATTTAAAGGAAAGGAATCTTTTTCTAACTTTAAACAAAGTCAGATTCTAAATTGTATAAAAAATGAAAATATATCTCAACTTCTTTAATGCATTTTCTTAAGAGTTTCTTTCTAATTTTAATCAAAATCATTAACTAAATGGTTTCAAAAAAGAAAACCTATCGTAAATAATTTAATACATTTTCTTTTGATCATGCTTTAGTACATTGGTCCATGACATCAAGCAATTAAAACATATTGCATTAAGTTTCTTTTAAAAAAAAATAAATGTGAGCTTAAATAAATTTAAAAAAATGTATCATTGCTTCCTAAAACTGATATGCAGCACATATCAATTTTTGCTAAGAAAAAAGCTTTCATTTTTTCATTATAAATACATTTTTAGCTGTAATAGCAAAGGTGTGCAAAAGTGGGTTGTATTCTGTGTAAAAATGAGTTTTATATTGTGTAAATATCTAAATTTGTTCATTAAATGCGTTTAGATCCATCTGTGTTTTTTTATTTGCATTTTGTACCAAGTTTTACTTGCTTTCATGAGTTTGAAGTTTGGGTTTTTTTACACCGTACATATATTTCTTAATATCTTCCAAGATTTCGTGAAAAGTTCCTTAATTATGTTATTGTTGCGACTTACGGCACTTTAAGAGTTCTCTAACTGTCAGCTATTTAAGCCCGAATGAGCTTCTCTTGTTTTTTCAGTATCGCCAACTAGGACCAAGAGTACGACTTAGCTACTTCATGCTTTACAATCGCTTGCACAACCCCTTTTTACAGGGGGCACATTCACACACCTCACAGATAGATAGAACACAGAAGAGGAACAGCCATGTCGAGTCCGAACTGGGACTCGAACACAGGACGCCCAGAACACGGAAAGACGCTCTACCCCTATGCCAGGACGCTGGCCCTTAATT
Source organism: Argiope aurantia (assembly GCA_026543865.1). Taxonomy (NCBI): domain Eukaryota; kingdom Metazoa; phylum Arthropoda; class Arachnida; order Araneae; family Araneidae; genus Argiope; species Argiope aurantia. The sequence continues at coordinate 88,560 of JAPMOR010024185.1, forward strand.
ATGTATCTTAATTAACTCTATATTTCAGTTTATGCATCATAATTGGCTTTTTTCTTGATATTTATAAATTAATATAATGTGCAATATGTGAAATAGTAATATGCGTTAACTCATGAAAATAATATAGTTTAAAATCCATGCCCTTTGCATTACAAAATAAAGCATAATTTTGGAAATATACCTTTAATTTCGAAAAGAATAAAATTATTGGTATGAAATATTTATGAGTGAAATCATTTAATTTTCATGAATTTCTCTAAGAGATATTACTAAATAAAGAAGCACGATTCATTCGAAAATATTTTATTTAATTTCTTAACAAGTCTTCCTTTTTCCCCATTTCAGATAACTAATTTGAGTTATAATTTTTTTGTTCAAACCTTTTCATTCCTGCAAAAAGAAAAAAAAGTCAATGTCATTAATTAAGAAAATTTACAAAAATTATCCAATCTAAACAATCATCATGAATGCTTTATAAATGTATTTTTTGCAGCTTTTAAACGTGTGATAATTTGTATTAGTGTTATTTATTAATAACAAATAATGATTTTTTAAATCTGATACAGTTTGAAGGATTCTGTTGGAAATGTAGCCAATAAACATGAAAATTATTTTAAAAACAAACAAATAACAAGTACTTACGAGGAATAAGTCTAAAAATAGCCATAATAACCGAGTCCTCCCAAGTATCCTCGGTATCCTAGACCATATCCTGTATAACCAAGGCCGTATCTTCCATAGTAGTTGTAAGGTCCGAAACCAAGTCCATCATACCCGAAATATCCGTTTCCGTATCCATAGTAATGTGGTGCATAGCCATAGTAGCCATTAAATCCGGGAATGTGGCGAATGACATCGACGCCGGTCGAGGCGCAAGCAATGGCTGCCATAGCCCAAACAAGAGCAAGCTATAGAAAAGAAAGACTACATTTTCTTATTTCTTGTACATGAAGATAGTTAATATAATTATTATGATTTTATATATTAAATATTTGCGGTCCCTTGTTGACCTAAAATCCTTGCCATTTATTTTAGGCTGGGTGGGGTTGGAGAATTGTGAGAAATTCCCAAGCTCCTCCAAGGATGCTGAACAATGAGATGTTCAAAAAGAAAACAAATTATATGCGAAAAGGGTGATAGAAATTAAGATGTTTTTATTTCTATCACCCTTTTCGCATATAATTTGTTTTCTTTTTGAACGGATTATTTTTATATCATTAATCTTTCAATTTATAAATAGTTTATCAAAATGGAGCTGATAAAAAAACTTTAAAGTTCCCTTTTCTACCATCATATTTTTTTTTTACAATTTTAAAATTAATAGACATCATTTGAATATTTATTCGGTAGTTTATATCATTAGTATTCATACAGTGAATATTAACACAATATGTAACGCATCGTTATGTATTTTGCGCATGCACGTAAAAATTTATATATTTTTCAAAATTTAAAATTTAATGTATAAGACATTAAAAAGTGCATTAAATGTTACGGATATTGATAGTAGTCATGTAATTTTGTCTCACACTAGTCTAACTGCTTGACGTTGTTCTTGACATTACGAATTTTGTCAAATTCTAAACCACAAAAATACAAATAGATGATAGAATTGTTAAATTTAGTCAAGAAATAATTATGATTTTATATTTCCCTTTGTGACAATGCCTTCACATGGTGAAGATAAAATTCAAATTAAATAACAAGAAATAAAGAAGCGCTGAAAAAATAGCGGAAGACAAGAAAAGTTTTGTTGCAAACGACGCTATCTATCACTATATTTAAAATAACAGGGAGAAAAAAAATCCAAATGTTTATTCCAACAAATGGTCCGATTTCAAGCATTTTTTTCATATGAATGCTCCTAAAATGTCAAAGAAGGCTATCGGTCCTCCTGCCCTTTCTATATTCGAAAACAATTTAAACAGCACTTTTTTACTATCAAGAGCGGTTATTTAGACTGTGACTTTTGATAGTATAAAAATAGCTAAAAAATACATACATGCCCTCCTCACACCGCTTACAATCCTGACGAACCATGTTGTGATTATTTGGGATCACTAAATGATCCCAGATTCTCTGATTCTCTTACCGTATAGATAAGTGTTTTTTAAAGTAATTGTTAATAATAAATATATTAATCATATACTTTAAATATAAATAATTCTAAATTATTTAAAGTAAATATAAATAATTTGAAATTTAAAAAAACCCTAATGTTTATGCGTCCAGCTCCTCTTTTTGATAGTTTTTATAGTAAGCGTAAAGGCCATTTGTCACTATAACTTAAGGTCACCCAAAATAACGGCATTTTGGGGATTTTTTGAAAAATTAGTATGATTTTCCCAAGCTTTGCAAGAAACTCGGCACTAATCATATACATTAGAAAGAGATATATATGTAAATGTTTGCAATAATTTAGAAGGTTAAAATGTAAAAAAAAATAAAGCTATCTCAAAAATCAAAATTATTTGCATTAATCAGAATTTAGCTGTATGAAACTTCTTGCTGAACAGAATGGACTATTTCTGTGGTTAACTCTCCATGATTACAAACGGGATTATTAAACATCAAACAAATTTCTACACTGTTTATTCTCATGAATTATTTAATGATTTACCATAAACAAAATGCTGGAAATTGCTTTCATTTGAAATTTAATGGCATATTGCTATCAGAAGATTTGCTATTTTTTTCTCCAACTCACGCTTGTAAACAATCCATACTTGCGAGGTACTGTTAAAGGGCAATGAACAAATTCAGCTAATTTTGGGTCAACATGATCTTCTTATATGCATAGTTTTTCATGATTCTTGCTTCCTAAATTTTGTATTTTGATAAATCGATGAAGATATAAAACATTTCCTGGGTGAAGTTTCAATTTTCTCCTTACTTCAACAGTGAAAAACTGTATGAAATTCTCAGTGAAACGTTTCATTAATAAAAAATCAATGAAGATATTTTCATTGTTATGGTTTTAAAATAGTGAAAAAGGGTTTAATTATAACTTCAAAAATATTTTAATATTAAAAAATATTGAATTAGATCCTAGGCAGGAAATTTTAATTTCCATTTTTAAACTTTTTCAGCAAAAGTGGATAATATTTAAATATTTTCTTTTTCAAAATTCAGTAAATCACTGTAGAGATGAAAAATATTTCATTAGAATTACAGTTGTTCATTCTAAGAAATTGTGTAACGTTTTCTTACAACCACTATTGGAAAATATCATCGAAATCTCAAAAATCGAAAATAATAAAAAATATTGAATAAAAAAATTCTACATTGAAGTTTGAAATTTCGGATTCGAAATGCATTATATACTGTAAGTATAATAGATTTGTCTGGAATCACAGACACCACACAAAATCCTTTTTTTATAATTAATGGAGGGCAATGAAAAAGTTTTTGAGAGAGTTCATATGCGGTTGCTATTAAGAAATTATGACTCCATCCAAAAAGCGTTAGGATAGCAGAATACATGAGTGTTTTCAAGTGAGTAATAGGAAAAAGAAGAATGAGAATTTCTCCTAAATATTACAGAAATATACTAATGACTGAATACTGAAAATGCTAAATCTATTATAAAACCTAATGCTAAAAAAAGGGAATTTGAGAAGAAAAAGTATTACATATTTTGTGCTTTGCAAGCAATTTCTTCTTATATAAATTAATACTAACATAAATGATGAATAATTAAAATGTTGCTGAAATAGAACAGTTATAAACAACAAACACTTTTATTTTCTTTGAACAATTTTTCATATGCAATTCTCATTAATTCTATGCATAAAACTAAAGGATTCCATAGATTCCTATGCCGTCTATCTTTTTGAGATCTGTGCTGTTTTCCAAATTGATTATTACGAAAATTTACAATGACGTCAATCTTATAAAAAAAAGGAAAGGCAAAAGAAAAACTTGCTCTAAATTCTGAATTTTAAAAGATAATTTTCATGTTTGTGCTACTATCATGAACTTCAATGATTAAAATTACACATTATATTCCATATATTATCATCACCATAATTGATTTTCAAAAGAATTAATATTTAAATACATGTTGAAATATCTATATGTTGCTTTTTAAAATTACTTAACTATAATACTCAGCTAATACAAATAAGCTTTAAATTTACCCTATAACAAGTATTTTTTTTTCTGTTTTCATCTATGGAATCAAATTTTATTCTGGAATTTTTCAAGGAAAAGTTCAACAGATATTTTAAGTACAGGTATGAAGAGCGGTGCACCAAGGTAGGAGTAATAGTATAAAAGTTCTTTTTTTTTTAAAGTGTTTGTTCTCAATTTTTTTCTTTAAAATTTTAAACTATTGTAAAGAGAATCGTCACTGCGAATTCGTCTTCGAAATACACCTACTCATTACTACTACCAAAATACAAAGTGTTATGTGGTCAAAAATAAATAAGTGAACGGACGAAAAATATCAATATTTGTTACAGCTTCAAACAGCTTAATTTTCAGCTAAAAGAGAAGTTTAGCAAAATATGTAAATTCACAATATATATCTGCGTATAAATCCAAAATATGAAGTTCTTATTCATGCTCACAATTGAGAATAAACAGATTCAAAACCAAATGATATCTTACCACGGCCTTCATCATGCTGGAACACTTGATGCGTGTGGTTTGTTTCTGCTAAGGTTTTTGAAATAAATGCTATTGCCTACAGTGTTTAGCTTTTATATACTCAAAAATCTCTGCTTGAATGAGTGTTTTCTCCGTTACCAGCATATAAAATATTAATAAAGCATAAAATAAAGTTTGAGATTAAATCAATCGCATATAATTATGTATAACATGTTTTTCATTGTCACCTGAATGAGATTACTCGGCTTTAATTATCTGCTTGAGACATATCCTATATCTTAAAATACATTTTAGATATAAATCAGGTTTCAAAGAAAATTTTTAATGCTAAGAATTATAAAAAAAAATTACAAAGAATACAAGTTTTTTCCAATTTAAAAAATAATATACATTTTTTTCTTTATCTAGAAACTGATAAAGAAATGATTATCAATTATGAAATACAAACTATATGCATAATTCATATTATCAAACTAGTTTATTTCAATTTGTTGAATAAATTTTGATTTACAGATTTTTAATAAATAAATTATGCAATCAAAACTATAATCTCAACTATAATCCCGAGGCTGTAATGAAGAACCAATTAAGGTTCTCATAGAAATTATGAGAAATGAAATGAAGTGATTCAGGATTGTGGTGTTGTAAAAGTAGGTTGACAAGAGTAGCATTATCTCTCAAAGAGAGATGATAGATTAAATAAATTAAGCTTTTGTGGCAGAAATGCATTATTATGAGTGAAAATGAAACAATTGTACATTTCCTGCAATTTCTGTGTAAAATGCTTTCTAGTGAAAATCATAAAAAGTGTTCTAAATGATGATTTCGCACAGCAAGCTAGATTTCCTCTCATTTTCATTCACGTCTCTCATTTAAGATGTACCACGACGTATCGAAAATCATTGAGTCAATGAACAATTGCACTAAAATAAAAGTAACATTTTAATATTTTAAGCATATATTTCAGTTGTAAAAATAATATATAGAAGTGTATACAATTATTTTTATTTTATGAAATTTTCAGTCATATTATTTTTATGGATTATGTTTTCCCCTATATCATCTCATACACTTTTTCTTTTTTAGATCTCTTCCTCTTATTCCTAAAAGAACAGAAAAAAGTTAAATGCACGTTATATAATGAAAGGAAAATACTATGTTTTTTGGCGAATGATTTTGAATATTTTTTTTCGCTTAGCAAGCAAGGGTAGCAAGGGTTAGTTCATATTCTATTAAGTCATTTTGTGGCTTACCTGTCAAAACGGCGTCGACTAGTGACCGATTTTGTGATTTGCGTGATATTGAGATTCTGTGGACTAGCTTTTAAAAAAAAACATGTTCGGAACATAATGTTTTTTTTTCAATAAAATAAATAAATAAAAATAAACATGAGCACATGCCGCCATAACTGTTTTGAACGTTTATGGTGATAATGCCCTAATGCAAGACGTAATTGTCTCTTGCTTATACCATTCAAAATACCTTTCCATTATAAATTACGTACTTTGCAATATACAGTTTATGCAATACCATACCTCTGCAGTTCGCAGGATAGAAAGATGTGGTATAGAATTAGCTTCTAAAATCAAACTGAGGCAATGAAACCGTTCACTTTCCTGAACAACTGAACTGAAGCTAATTGCAAACTAATTAATTCAGCGTTTCTCAACCTGTGAGGCGCGCCCCCCTAGGGGGGCGCGAGAATATCCAAGAGAAAATATTATTTAAAAAAAATTAACTGACTGAAAGGAAAGCACACATACAAAACAAAATACATTTCTACATATGTAATAACTTATTAAAGTAAAACAATTTACTTAATCAAAAAATACTAAATTAAAACAAATTTAATAATTATTAGTGACTTCATGGGGCCTGTCTTGCAGATCAAAGTTTTTCATAGGAAGGCTTAATATTAGAAATAGCCACTCTCAGTCCTGCCGAGATCTATATTTTGTCTTCAAAATAGCCACAGCAGAAAATCCAGTTTCTCAAGGGCAGGACGTTGAAAATGTAATAGAATGCGAAATGTCCTTGTCTTTAGTGCAATTAAAATCATCCTCTACTCCAGCCCAAAATTCAAAAAGTGATTTATTACTAAATTGTCTTCTAGTTTCGCCACTTGTAGTGAACTCTATGAATTTTTCTTCCTCACAATCGAGAGCCCTTCAGAAGTCTTATGAAATGGATCTCTAACTCACTAGTAACTTGCTATCAGTTTGTCATCAGCAAGAAAATACTTTTTAAATTCTTTGCCAGCATGGCTAAATGATTTCAGTGGTTACAAAAACAACTTTTAAATGTTTTTCTTCAGCCTTGTGAGTTTTAGTACAATCATTCGCATTTGCAAACATTGTTAGATTTTTTTTGCTTTAAATTTCTGCTCCACAATTCCAATTTTCCACAAAAAGCATTAACTTTATCACTCGTATCCAACTTATGTGTATTTGCTCCTCGGAATTGAAGATTCAAGTTATTTAATTCCTTGAATATGTCGACCAAGTATCTCAATTTCATCACAAATAAACCATCTCAAAAATTAGACATCCGGTATATTTTCTTCTTTTTCTAGGAAAATGGCGATTTCTTCTCTTAATTCAGAAACACGTTGCAAAAATTTCCCACGTGATAACCATCTTGTCTCGCAATAAAATAGTAAAGCTGAATGTACTGAACCCATGTCTTTACAAAGTGGGAAAAGATTCTCGATTTCAAGGGTGTCTCATTTTTATGTAATTTACTACGGTTACAACCGTAGCTAACACAATATTCAGACAAACACTCATTTCTTTCGAAGCCAAAGCTTCTCTGTGGATCATGCAATGTGTCCAGACGCACTGAGGCGATTTTTGTTTTACAAGTGCTTGTATACCTTGGAATCTTCCGGACATTGAATGAGCACCATCGGTGCATATTTAGACACAATTTTTCCATTCTATCTTTGCCTAGTTCATAAAATCATTTAAAATAGCAAATAATGCGAGGGCCGTTATTTTGAGTTCTATTGGTTTGAAGAAAAATAGTTCTTCTACTACTGACATATCATCACAAAATCGAACATCGACAATTAAATGAGCATCTTTATTACTATCTGTTGCTTCATCAAGCTGTATTGAAAACAATTTGTCACGCAACTTCGTGAAAAGCTGACACTGTACATTTTCAGCTTCAATTCGACGAGCAACAGTATCGTTTGAAACAGGTGTGGACTGCAATTGTTTTGAAAAATTATCTCCAAACATAGTTTCTACAATCTCAATTGTTGCTGGCAAAATAAGTTCTTCACCAATGGTGTGAGGTTTTTTACATCTGGCTATTTTATATGAAACTTTGTAAGATTCAGTTAAAGCTTTTTTATTCACAGACAAAATTTCTTTATAAAATGATTTTTGCTTTTTATATGATTTTAATTTTAATTCGAAGAATTCTCTGGGTTTGTTGACGTACTCACTATGAAGCGTTTCCAAATGTCGTTTATTAGGTTTCATGCTGCCTACGGCCAACATTTTTGAGCAAATGGTACACAGGGTCCTTTCTTCTTCATTTACTTCAATACTGGTATACCCAAAATTTAAGCATTCTTGAGAATATTTTCTTGATTTTATTTTCGGAACCACGTTCGTCTATGTACTTGTTGATGCTGGATTGTCATCTATGCTCGCTTACTTCCGCTTAAAATTTTATCCATGAGTCTGCATAAATCTGCTGCCGTAAATGTTTAATATGGTGAATGCAATTAAAATGAAAACATATACAACATACACATTCACGATATATTCGATACCGATAGAAGGACCGACTCGAATGAGACTGGCTGGAATTGAAACTTGCGTTATCAAACATTTTCCTTCTTCCTATGAGAAAACATCTGCGCATGCTGGAGACAGCATCGGTCGTGTGGATTCTCTTCCACAAACATTACTTATTTTTTTTTTCTTTTGTTTAGTCATACTTCTGTTTTATATCTTTTATATACGAAAAAATGTATTCCCAGTTTCTAAGTTTAGCTCACCCCGTCTAGGTTAACTTTCGTTATAGAATTTTTCTACTTTCATATTCTTTTAACGTTATCTCCCTGTTTGGCTTTCATTTCAAATATAATATTTAAATTTTCCCGGCTTTCATCCGTTTTATCTATTCACTTTCCGCTTTGAAAAATGCCAGATGTGATATATCACTATTGTTGGCTTGCTTTTATTTTTTAATTGGCAGTTCGTAAAAAATAATTTAAAAACAGAATACAAAATACTCAATATACATTATTGTTGCATACTTTTTATTGTAAGCGGGGGGAGGGGCGAGATGAAAATTATGATTGAAAACTGGGCCACGAATACTGAAAGGTTGAGAAACGCTAGATTAATTGATTCAACTAAAATCCCCGATTTCTGTAATGGAAAAACTTCAAGATAGTAATTAATTAACCATGTCAATTAACTCGGGCAAAACAGTTAACCGCTTAACTGTTTTGCCCGAGTGCCATACGTGTATCAATTTATCGAATTTTGATAGTTGTAAGCTAAAAAAAAACTATTCATAACTATTCAATTTAAAATTACTTCGAATACCTAGATAAGTCAAATATTCGACGGATTTCTATTTGAATCAAAATAAGAAAATATTCCCAAAATAGAAGGAGCCATCTTATTAGATAATAAAGAAAATAAAACAGTTAATTGTTTAATCAGTTTTTCGGTTGGAATGAATCTGTCCTCTTGAGCCATTGTGAAGATTCGATAATAAATAAATAAATAAATAAAAATTCAGATGTGTCCCTTTTTTATGTTCACGATTTTACCATGATCTTCCAAATTCAATTGAAATAATGAATACTGTTCGCTATCCTAAATAGCTGATAATTTCGAATCCTTCATGGATCGAAAAGCGTCTGATTCGGCAACAAGATACTGAAAGAGAATGCCTCATCCCACACTGTGATTTACAATATTTCTGCACATTGCTGAGAACTCCTGTTGTACTCCCTAAACTTGACATCGTCGAACTATCCTCATCGTCTCACCTACATTTTCGGCATAACATCAAATATTATGAAAACATCGAAAAGTGGCTTGCTGACAGAATGAACTAAAAACGAGAAAATTCTTTCTCTAGGAAAACATTCACTATTTCCTTGATTACGGAAAACTCTTTATTTAATTAAATTTGGAACTAATTATTCGGATGGCCAATTTGTTTGGTTAGTTAAAATAAATATTAAAAAAATATTTAATTTTTCCCCGAATATAATCATTTTCATTAAGAAATATTAAGTATTATAGACTTTCACACCTGGCATAAAAAGACAAATTATTAATCAAAAATAATAATTCATTTATTTAGGAAATTTTTCAGAAACATAAATTTTTAAGGAATCTTGTAGAACATTTTAATTTATAAACTGTAATATTTTAATAAACTCACAGAATAAACGTAAAAAAAGTTTTCTTTCCATTTAAAAAAATATTAAATATGAAATAAATATCCTGAATTTATTTTTTTACCATTTAAAAGTAGCGTTCATAATCATATTGATGATCAGTCCATCCTCCAAGAGCACCATATCATCAAATACTTATTTTCGAAGCCATATCCGAGCCCGTATCCCTGACCTTAGGTAAATAGCAAGATTAAAAAACAAGATTATTTATCCAAGTGCAGCAACAGCAAATAAAAGAAATATATCAGATTCTTTTATAAATATTTTTTTATATATGCAATTTAAATTTTATTGAAAAAGGAAGAGAACTCAAGTTATGTTTGGCTTTCTTCAATTTGTTTTATTGACTCAAGAGCCATCACTTGACCATAATGTAGTCTACTTAAGGTTGAACTGGATAGATAATTCATGTTTTTTAGTTGTGTTACTTATCAAAAAATAAACGGTAAAAAGCTTGTATTGGGCAATTTGTCCAAAAAGACATTTTATTACACCGTTGGTAAAAACCAATCGAGCAATAAAAATGTCTTTTTTCGAAAAGTTATCAAAATACTTTATAAATGTCTAAAATATAGAAGAAAAAGTTAAATGATAAATTTAAAATTAAAAAAAATCCAATGGATTATAAAAAAGGGAAAAAGGTGATTACTTGGAGTGTCAAGAGAATAATAGAAGTTGCTTGAAAGTAATAAAATCTTTGAATATTTAAAAAAGGACAATCCACCAAAATGTAAGAAACAGATTATCAGAATGGGGGTATGTGTTCACTTGACCTCTCATTATTACCGGCTGGTGAACAAGATCATACTTTGCCTAGTATAATCTTGTTGAAAAGTGTAATTTTATTTATTTTTTAAAGTTGACCAAAGTTCTATAACTTGTTTTATTGCCTGTGACTTATTCTTTATTTTATTAGAACATTCAGTTTGCCAGCATAGAAAAAAGAGTATTCTTGAAATTTTTTTAATGAGGCAATAAAGGAATGGCCATATTGAGATAGTCGGTTGCAAGTTTTGACGCCTTGTCTGGCGTTTCATTTCTTTTATTCACATATGAGATCACATTTAAGAAATTAAAAATTTAAACCTTGGAGAAATAGATTTGAAATAAAGTTCTGAAACGTTAAAGTCGAAGTGTCATATTGATGGTTCAATAATTTCAGTGAGTGTAAACTTTTCAATGAAACGTTTCAGATAATGTATCTATTTCAAGGTTTATCTGAAATGTTAACCATTGCAAGATGTACTTCAATGAATTTTTCCATAAATAGAAACATAAGTGATGGATTTAAAGATTTTGATTTTTTCTCCAGAAAGACAACTGTAATGGGATATCATTCATTGGAGTTGTTTGAGGATAATTGTTTTTGATACATCCTTATGTTTAAAGATGGCTCATAAACATCAACATACAAGCTGTCAATCGGACAAATCCCGTAGATTCCCGAATAAATTCTGAGAGCAGCATGATGCACGGGATCCAGCGTCAAAAGAATTGCTTTTCAAGAAATTTTATAGATCATACATTCGTAGACATCTTAGAGAGTAAAATAGTTTTATAAACATGAGTCATGTTGCTCCATTTGTTGATAGAAGATTAAAAGCGTTTTCCCATTTTGTTCTTAAGGCCATATTATGGGTAAAAAATAATAACTTTCTGTTAAATATGATTCCGAAGCAATTGAATTCATTTAAAAATGCATTTATGCAGCCATAAAGTTCTATCTTTTCCAAATGAATGTTCGGCTCAAGAAAAATGAATATTTCTACTGTTTTTAATGACATTAAGAAAAAACTTTTAATAACAGACGACTTTTATGTACCATTTGGTGCAATTTCCAGTTGTTGTTCTATAAAATTCATTTGATTTCCTGAAGTAGGAATAAATATGTCGTCAACAACAACAACAAAGAAAACCTCCATTTCCACCAACAATGCTAAATGGCCAAAAATGCTAATTATTTTAAGAATAAAAAATTGTTACACTCAGTGCACTCTACTTAGGAATATCTACTATTTGTACATAATAGCCAGATAATTATAAACCCATAGGACTTAAATTTTTCAATATAAAATACTCTGTAGAAAGATGGGAAATTCCACTCTTAAATTAAAATAATATAAATCTCTTCGTGTGTGAACATAGGCCTTCTCAAAGTCAAGAAATGTGGCTACTAGATGTTTCTTTTGCTAAAAACGAAATGAATATATGTCTTATGAATTGAAATATTATTTAAAAAGGAACGATTTATTGTAATGCGACTGTGAAAAACAAAAGTATTCATTTCTAACCAAGAAAAAAACCTCCGATTAATTTTTTTTTTATTAAACGCTCACATAAGCTACTTGTTCTATCATTTTCCACCAATGTAAGATAAGTTAAAAATATTTAGTGTACTTGTACAAAATTTAAAAACAAACAATATATACACAAAATTTAAAGAGAAACAACAGTTACATAAAATTTAAAGACAAATTCATTGAAAATTGAAATTGCCCTGTTTTATGGATTGAGTAAAATAATTATCAGTTTCTGAAGAAAATATTATTCATAAAAAGTAGGATAATCATCAGTGTCTGAAGAAAATACTTATAAAAATGAATCAATAAATCAATTAGTAACTCTTTATTGATTTTTTGCAGTAATTTTACAAGTTTTCATTCTTGGATAATTGATTCTTGATAATCAGAAAGAATAAGATATTTATTAGTTTCTGATGAAAATATTAACAATTTTTTTTTCAGTTAGTAATACCTTTATTTATTTTTTAAGTTAATCTTGCAAGTTTTCATTTTTTGGGTAACTGATGAATATGACAAAATTCTTGGAAGGGATTTTTCAATTCCTGTAAGGAGAAAAAAAATCCATTATTAGTATTAAAAGTAAAAATTAATTCTACTGAAGCAATTAAGATATTCATATTAAAAGTTTTCTCAAATTACTTTTAAATGATTTTCAGATACTAAACATCAACAAAACTTTTTAAATAATAATTCTATTAACAAATGTTGTTATATTATTTTCCTGATAATTGAACAGTATAAAAAATTTCAATATTTGAGAAAAGAGCCATACTGTAGAGAAATCCGTCCAAGAAATCGATTTCCAATTTAAAGAAATGCTTCTTATTTCGATATTTGCATAACATGAAGACTTAGTAACTTAAATACATAAATAAAACACATTTTACTCTCAAAGTTTCTTCTAAAGGGAGCAATAATTAAATTAATAACGCTCATCTTTTGAAAAATATGCTTCTCATATTTCAAGTAAATTTCTTTAAAGAAAACTGCATAAAAACATAATTGGAATAATTTATTTCATTTATATAAATATGTGAAAATGCTTTAACTTATAAAAAATAATAATCTATTTTCATATTATGCCATAAATAAATGGACATTACAACGAATTGGAGACAATATGTTATTAAAGAGATCTAAAAACCAATTATGTGCAGAATTCAATACTTTCAGAATACAAAAGGAAAAATTCGTTTAATTTTACATAATTGGTATGTTAATAATGAAACTTTAGATTTTAAGGTAGAAACTTAATTCGAAAAATAAGAGAACAAGTGCTTACTGGTAATTGGTCTTTATAAATATCTATAATAACCAAGTCCTCCCAAGTATCCACGGTATCCAAGACCATAGTAGTTGTGAGGTCCGAAACCAAGTCCATCATATCCAAAATATCCATTTCCGTATCCGTAGTAATAGGGTGCATATCCGTAGAGACCATAGAAGCCATCATATCCAGGAGTGTGACGAATGACATCGACGCCGGTCGAGGCGCAAGCGATGGCTGCCATAGCCAAAACAAGAGCAAGCTGCGGAAGAGAGAGTGCAAATTTTAATTTTTCAATGTAAAATGTAATAGTAATCTTAATAAGTTATTATATAAATTAAATATCAACAAACATTTATTAACTAATAGCAGCAATCGTTTTAGAGTTTTTTTATAGGGGGGGGGGCATATTTGATGCCTGGCAAGCTTACTTATGGATCAAAAGTAATCACAAATTTCAAAAAAGTAAGTCCTTTACTGCCATGCACTGTACCTTTAGCACATATTACGATACACGTAGTCACTTACGAAACACATTAGTATCAACTAATTGAAATCAATGTCACCAATCCTTCTAATCTTACATTCGAGAATAAGAGTTATTCGTTAAAGAAGATTTTAATAGCTTATATCCTCATGAAAAAGAATATTTTCAGACACGTAGTTCAAAAGGTATATCTCTTACTGGCAATAAGTGTATCTCCATTAAAAACAAATGATATAAAATGTACTATGGTTGGCGAAAATTCTGGATAAATTTAAAAAAAAAATTAGGAAAATTTTATGTCGTCAGTGAGTGGCAAAACAATATGCATTTCAAATCAATAGAAAGAATTCCGGATTTTTAAAATCTGCAATTTTAAATTTAGAGACACCAAAAAGAAGTATTTTTTGCATACATGAAGTGCCAATCTATAAAGTCTGAAGTATTTATTTAGGAATATGTCCGAAGAATATTTAAATATTCATACAAAGAATAATTATTTAAGTTAAAAATATTCCTTGTATAATTAAATCTATTTCAAATAATCTTGAAAATATTAGTATTACATTCGGAACATTTTAACTCATTGATATAATTCAACTGTCTTATTCTTTAAACATTCGTCACTTATTTTACTGATAATTTCATTAAGAGATATTGTTTAACAGTATATTAATAAGAATAAACTAGATATCGTTCACTTTTTAGGTAACTGGTTTAAATTCCTTTATAAATTATGAAAACGTTGCTTCTGACCATTGAAAAATTATTCAAGAATTGAGTTCAAACCAGAATTTATCAGCACATATTACAGAAATGGCTCCTTATTTACTCTGTATGCTCCTGAGTACTTTGGCCTTGCATTCTTCCGTACAAGTTTTCCTGTCCGAAACTATCTGTCAATTTTTCTTCGAGAAGCTTTTCTCAAAAATTTAAAAGAAGCATCAACAAACTAAAGTTAGGAAATGAAATTAATTATTAGCTCGACGTTAATGAGTAATGATAAGAAAGAAGTGAATCCCCCATAATTTCCTTTGAAACTTTTAAAATTTTGCAAAAAGATATACTACTGAAAATTAATTATATAGAAACAGAAATAATGATTCTAGAAATTAATAAAAAAAACTAACAACCATTATTATTACTTTTAAATTATTAACTGCATATCAATAAATAAAACAATCATCTTCATGAAAAATAATAATCAAATTTGAAGCAGAGAAGAAAATATTACCACGGCCTTCAACATTTTGCAGCACTTGGATATTTCAGGCTTCAATCAACGGAAGGTTTGGAAATTATTTCTGTTTGCTTCAATTTTTCTCTTATATATATTCTGTAGATTTCGCTTGAATGATTGTTTACCTTAGTTTCAGCATTTAAAATCTTAACGAAGTATATAATAAAGATTGATATTTCAGATTTAAACAATCGCATAAAATTACGTATCATGTAACATGTGTTTCATTGTAAGCTGAGGGGCATTACTAGACATTTCTTATCGTATTGAAGTATCTTCTGAGTCAGAAATTCCTTTTAGATATAAATCTGACAGCGTTACGATGCTTAACTTCAACTGAATTGCAAATTAGGAAATTATGCAGTGAAATTTGCTTTTGTTGATGCAATACAAATTTTCTTCTTTGCCTAGAAATACATGTTTATTCATTATCAAGAAAAGAACTGAATGCATAATTCTTTTTTTCAAATTAGTTTACTTAAATTTCTTCACTAACTTTTGATTTAATTATATTTTATTATAGCTCTAATTTAATATAGACTTATTTCTGATCTATATAAATTTACATGAAATACTTTAATCTAAGTGAATAAATTAATATATTTCAGTGATAACTTATTCTATGCTAGCCCAGTTTGTAGTATATTTCTTTATACATTTAGATATCTATGAATAAATTCATTACAAGAAATATTTCGGGTGGATCCTAGCACAGCCCACCTCTTGGCATCTTTTTGAATTCTCGCCAAACGAGTGGCGATAACGTCGCCAATGTAACAACCTAGACGGATTTATTTGTATTTTATTGTATTTTATTTATTTATTTATTTATTTATTATTTTATTTTTTATTTTTTATTTATTATTTTATTATTTATTATTTATTTATTATATTTATTTTTTATTATATTTATTATTATTTCTGGCCTTCAAGTATCGTTTTTTAATAGAAATATAATAAAAATAACAAATATTCAATTATTAGTCATCTTGGCGAGATTTCAAATAAGTCGCCAAGAGGTGGGCCCATCTAGGATTTACCAATATTTCTAATTGGCTATCATTACTATTAAAGACGACGGCGTTAGTATAACCTACATTTATTCTTCACAACAAGTAGACGTACAAGCATATAAGTAATTTTAGAATAACAACAAAACAAAGTGATGCCACTCAAGCTAAAGTAATTATACAAAATTGTTTGCTTGCTTGCTTGCCGCAACATCCTCCCCACCCTGGTCAACTTCCAGAGGTATGACCAGTTGAATTGGACGGGTAATCTCCTTTCCTTTGACACTAACGATGCAGGTTCGAATTCTTCCGTCCTGTCCATCGATTAATTTCACCACGAGAGCTTTCTTCCACATTTGTCGTGGTGGCAGATCTTCTTGTAATAGGACCAAGTCTCCTAATCGTACTCGTGGTGATTGCTTTACATTCCCTACTTGATGAAATGTACGTAACTCCAAAAGATATTCTTTGGACCATCTTTTCCAAAATGCATCCAATAAGTCTTGCTGTTGCCTGTAAATATTTGTGAGCTTGTCATTTCTAGACTCAGGTCCGGATGGGACAGTGGTCAACTTTCGACCAGTTAGGAAATGAGCTGGGGTCAAAGCTTCCTCTGTATCATTCTCATCACGCTAGTAAATCAAAGGTCTACTATTGAGTGAGGTTTCTATTTCCACTAATACCGTAGTTAAGGCTTCCTCATCTAGTAATGAGCGACCAAGGGATTTTTGAAGGCATCGTTTGGTTAAACCTAATAGTCGATCCCACCATCCTCCCCACCAAGCTGCTCGTGGTGCAATAAACTTCCACTTTATACCATTGTGAGCATAGAATTGCTGCACTTTCGCTGAAATTAATGTATTCCAAAGAAAAATGAGTTCTTTATTTGTGGCATGGAAAGTAGTGGCGTTGTCACTGTATATAGTATGTGAAAGTCTTCTTCTACTGACAAATCTTTGCAAGGCCAAAAGAAATTTGTCTACAGAAAGGTCAGAAACAAGTTCGATATGCAAGGCTCTAGTAGTAGAACATGTCAATAGCGTAATGTAAGCTGTATTTGAAGGTTTAAAGGTCCTAATATAAACTGGGCCTGCAAAGTCTATTCCAGTAGTATCGAAAGGTATACAAGGAGTAAGTCTGTCAGCTGGAAGAGGGGCTTCTATTTCATTAGAACTTAAAGCATGAGACAGTTTGCACGGTAAGCAGGTTTTAATCACTCGCTTGATGGCTTGACGACCACGGAGTATCCAAAACTCGGAGCGTAATTCTGAAAGAACTACACGAACACCCAAATGATGTAGACTAATGTGCGTGTGTCTAATCAACAAGTGCACAAAATAATGTGATCCTTCAAGTAGTATTGGGTGTCTTTGTTCAACTGATATTCGTGCGAATTGTAGCCTACCACCAAGTCGTAAAATGTTATCTTTTAGAAATGGGCTAAACCGAGAAATTTTCGAGGATTTAGGTAAAGAACGATTATGCTGTAGTGCGTTGATTTCTACAGAAAAACTCTGTTTCTGTACAACTGAAATCCAATAGTTTCTTGCCTTATTCAGCTCATCAGTCGTCAATTCTGAAGTAAAATGTTGTCGAGATTTACAGTTGTTCAGAAAACGATAAATCCAAGCTGTAATTCTCAAGAGTGTTGTGTATGAACTGAAGCGGGATATATCGATTAAAGTTTAGATAGTGGATGTACACAATGTTTGGTTCTTTACTTGACGAGCTTCTATATCCATTAATAATTTTTCTTCATTTGTCAAAATGTTTTGGACTGGACAGGAGTCTGAAATTTGTGCTAACCAACTTGGGCCGTTCCACAAAGTTTCTAGATATGGTAATTCTGCTGGGAATACACCACGGGAGAGATGATCTGCTGGGTTCTGTATGTCTGGGCAATGTCGCCACTGCGCTGGAAAAGTGTATTGAAGAATTTCAGTGACTCGGTTACATACGAATGTTTTCCATTGATTAGGATAATTTCTTATCCAACTTAATACAACAGTTGAATCACTCCAAAGTGTTGATGTTTGATTATCTAAACCAGCTTTGCAAAAATAGTGAAGTAAACGAGCTCCTAGTAAGGCTGCCAAAAGTTCTAACCGTGGACGTGTTACCTTTTTAAGTGGAGAAAGTCTATAGCGACTGCAAACTAGGCGAACCTTTGTTTCGTTAAGCTCAGTGAAACAAATATATAATGCGGCACCATAGGCCTTTTCCGAAGCATCACAAAAGACATGGATACTCATGTGAGAAGTAGCAGAAATTCCAATCCATCGAGGAATATGTATCTTGTTTAAAGATGATATTTTAGATACCCATCTGTTAAAGCTTGCGGCAATGCCTGGAGGAAGAACTTCGTCCCATTGAACTCACATGAGCCACGTGGTTTGAAAAAGAATTTTTCCAAATACTATTGCTGGTGCACAGAGGCCTAAAGGATCATATAACTTTGATACAATTTTAAGAAGTAAACGTTTTGTTGAAGGAACAGCAAACTAATAAACACTTTCGTTTATATCTCTATGAAACACGTCTTCTTTGGTATTCCAGTTAATTCCTAATACTTGCGTATTGCATTTAAAGATGATATCCTTTAGTTCCCAAATAGCCTGTAGGTTCTTGGAGTTTGTACTCCATTTAGACAAAGGTAAACTTATCTGTGCCATTAAATCTTGCATTTCTTGGTAAAGAGTTGTTGCTTATTCAGCAGTATCCACTCCCATAACAAAGTCGTCCATGAAAATATTATTCTGCAGGTGCTTAGCTGCAGTAGGGTAGGAATCAGAGTGAATATTAGCTAATTCACGAAGAGTGGCAGAAAGCAAAAAAGAACTAGAAGTCAATCCAAAAGTAATCGTGAAAAACGATAAGTAAGTATTTCATTTCACAAATGTATTTTTCCGTTTGCATTCTTTTCTGTCTTAAACCACATGAACCTAGTACAGTTTCTATCCTCTTCATCCAAAATAAGTTGCAAGAATGCTTGACGTCCGTCGCTCGTGATTGCGAATTTGTGAAGTCGAAATCGTAACAATGTTGCAAATATTTCTGGAAGAAAATTAGGACCCTGCTCAAGAGCATCATTTAAGGAAGGATGTCCTGATGTATGAAAAAAAGCGTCAAATACAATTCGCCATTTCTTTTCGTCATTCTTTTGTTTTTTCACTATATGATGAGGCAAGTAAGATAGTTTTGATTCGTTGCAAGGACTATTATCGACAAGTTCAACATGTTGGTTATCGATATAATTTTGCATCTGTTCTGTATAAATATCTCTTAAGTCTGAATGAGTAAAGAGTTTGTTATGGAGTATTTGAAATCGTTTGAGAGCTATTTCGTAATTATTCGATGAAAGAATTACCTCTAGTTTCCATGGCAACTTTACAACACGGCGGCCATCAACTTTGCAAAATGAATTGTGAAAATCACTTAAAATTTCAGAATTACGAATAGTCATCCCTTTATCTTGCATAGTTTTAATGCCGATTGTTTCCAAGTCCCCAAATCGTCTCACCTGATCGTCCAGACCACATACCAAAAATTCTGAGCTAATGTTGTAAACTGAAGAAACAGAAGAATATGCTATAGTAGTGAACGAACAGTTGCCGGAAGGAATCCATCCAAATACTGTAGGTATTAACACATGAGTGGCAGAAAGTCTAATAGGAGATGTAGTATGAACTATAGTCCAATAAAAATCAGCAATTTCTATAGGTAAGTCGTTTAAGCTGTCTGATGAATCAGCAAGTTTCAACTTTTGACTATGAGCAAAACAAGAGACAGGTTGGGGAGTAGATGGATGAAAGGCATAAGTATTTGAACTTTCAAATGCTTGTATATTTATTTTTGAGTTGCTCTAAATACTTGACAAGATAAATTTGACCTTCCGTCTCGTTTCAGTGTTTGTTGAAATGGATTCGAATGCTTGAAGATTCAATTTTTCTGAGCTAGTAATTTCCAGTTGCAGGAAGTCAATCAAACTAGGATGAATGAAGCTAGACTGACTCCCACCGTCTAAGAGACACCGCGTTACTTTTGTTTTACCAGTTGGGCCAATTGTATATACTCGAGCAGTTTGCAGATGAGTAAATTTGGGAGTTATAATATCAACGTTATTAGTAGACGTAACTGGAATGGTAGTTAAATTTGGATTCTCAGTTACAGTTTTAGAGATGGAAACATGATGCCCTTTTTTGCATTTATAGCAACGGGCTTTGTCTTTCCGGGCGCAACTATTTACGTTATGGCAACAGTTTGTGCATAAAAAACAAAGATTACTATTTTTTACTTTGTTTACGTCTATCTATATCAGTTACAATGTTACAGTCTTGCGTCCAGTGTCCATTAGTATCACAGAAATAAAGAAAATGGAGCACAAAATGGAGAACGTTTTTTAATTGGCGTAGTGTTCTTGGAATTAACATATAAGTTAGCAGTGGAAGGTTTAAAATCATATTGAACAGACTGCTCATCTCTAATTTTCAGAGTAGTAAGTGCGCCTTCTACCTCTTCCGAGAGAAATTGTATTAATTTTGTTATGTCACCTTCCGAAATTTTCTGTCGTTTTGCAAGAATAATCCAAAGGTGGCAAATGTCATCCGGAAATGCTCGTAAAATTTTAGGATTTAAAATTCAGCCATAAGAATTAACATCCTCTCCCAAGGCACGTAGAGCTTGCAATCTTATTACATTCAATAAAAACTTCGTTTAGTGAAGTTGGCGATGGATTTCGTATTGGCGTCAAATTTTCTAAAAAGTCCAAGTGAGCTTGAATGATTCTGTTTTTGTCGCCATATTTGTCCATAAGGAGTTTTTTAGTAGCTTCATATGTATCGGCAATAATGCTTATGTCATCTACCAATCGTTTTGGTTCATCTTGTAAATAGCCTCTTAAAAAAACATGTTTATCAATTACTGAAAGATTTGGATTATTATCTATAGAAGACTGAAATTTTTCCCAAAAACTTTGCCAAAGTTCTACATCGCCGTTAAACGGTTCTAGTTTAATTGTAGGCAGTTTTACAGTATACGATTGAATAACAGGTGTTGTAATGCAAGGATTTAAATTCATCGCTAAATTATTGTTATTAATAGCCAAATCAGTAAGGTTATTTGTAGTTGGCGCTAATTTATTTTGAATTATTTTTTTGGCTTTAAAAATCGCGAATTCAACATTATCGTTATAGCTTTCACTTTGTGAAATACCGTTTTCGTATTCTTCATCAGAAAATAAATTGTGTATTTCATTATCCGTTATTTTCATTTCATTTAAGGTAGTAGTTAAACGATTACAAGTATATTCCACATCTTCAATTGAAAAATCATCTTTTAAATTACTTATTTCAACAGAAAAACGAGTAATATTACCGCGAATAGTTTTCCGTTTTCGCTTGAGTTGCGCCTTTTTGTCTGCAGTTTCATCCGGCGTCGCCATTGCAGTAATCCAAAGTATAACACACAAAATTCAGTAAAAAAGTAAACTTGCCGATATTTCGTAAAAGTACGAAGTATAAATTCGCGGTCCTGATTCAAATAGAGTTTTCGGCACCATATATTAAAGACGACGGCGTTAGTATAACATACATTTATTCTTCACAACAAGTAGACGTACAAGCATATAAGTAATTTTAGAATAACAAGAAAACAAAGTGATGCCACTAAAGCTAAAGTAATTATACAAAATTGTTTGCTTGCTTGCTTGCCGCAACAATTACTAAATAAAATATATCCATATTCACAAGTAGTTGACCCTATTCATAATATTTAATGAAACAATTCTATAATACAATTGTTTAACCCTTCAAAATGTCATTTTTTTTTAGTCAAGGTATATTAATATATGGTTAGGATTGTGATCGGCTTAAGATAAGTTACTCCTTTAACTTATTAGATAAATTTCTTTTGATTAATTAATTAATTTGGTTAATCAATAATTAAGTTACAAGCTAAGACGCACCGTTTTTTTTAAAGGAATTGAAGCATGATTTTTTTTGTGTGTTTTTTAAGAAGTTTCGGTCTTATTGAAAATTTTTTCAGAACTTATGCCAAACTACATAACATTATTCAAAAATGATGAATTTGGTGGGAAGCCTACTTCCCATGGCCTTGAAAAAGTTAATACTGTTCAGATTTTACAATAACAGTGGTCTGAGAGTTAAAAACAAACATTGACTATAATGTATTTGATACAGTTAAAATATTCAGCTATCGTTGAAAATAATATAGGAAATTGCAATTTGCCTAACTCTTACTCATTGCTTATTTAAATAAATTAAATGATTGAAGGTATATGTCACAGATTGCGTTATAAAGGCTTTGCCTGGCATAATTTCTTTTATATTTTGTTGCCATTAAAAGAATGAAAGAAGCCATGTTTTATATCTGAGATCCATTTATCAGAAATGTTGATTTATTTAATTATTCGATATTTATTTTAAAACATATTCTTATTTACGTGAAATTCAAGATCGCTGACTTTTTTAATGATTTCAAACGAGAAAAACTATATTCTCAATTGTTTGTTATTAAAACTATTTCATACACATATGTGAAATTTTTATGCATGTTTAACGCACATCGTAATTACAAGACAGACATTGATTCCTGTCAGAAAAATTCAAAATATTAAGCATGTAACTGACATATACTTACTTAAGCATGTAACTGACATACCCGTTACTTTTCATTGGCTCCTTAGGTAATGTGAGATTATATTAACAACATAGTATCCCTAAAATCATGGATTGTATTTCAGATTTAAGACAATGGTTTCTTACTATTCGAAGAGCCATCTGCATACGGACAGCATAATTATTCTCCATATTTAACACCTTTGAGAGCATTTTTAGCATATGTACACGTGTCGCAGCCTGAATTCTTAAAACTCAATCATGATGTATGGACGTGCTAATGCTCAATCATGATGCACATTGATGATATCCATAATTGAAAGTGTTTGTGACGTATAATTACTATAGTAAGTACCAATTTTCCAGACGTTTGTGGAATCCATCACGTTTATGCTAATGATGACCTGATATACAGACCACCGTTTAAACTGTTAGTATATCTTTCATGGTTGTTATATAATTATATTGCACTTGAGAATTAAATGAGAGTGCATGACCAGGATTTGTTTCTATCTTAATGTATAATAAGCTCCTAGAAGGAATGAAAATGTTTTGAAACGTGAAAATAATATTTCAAAATAAAGTGTGATCTGCTTTATATTTTCGAAAAATATTTACACAATACACTTTTACAACGCATAATAGTTATAAAAATTTTATTAAATAAGAAAATGCATGTTTTCTGTAAAATTATACCTGAATTTTAATTTGTTGTGGAATTTCAATGAGATGAACAACAATTCTTTGAATGTTAAAATAAAATATAAAAGATAACATATTGTTGTGTTTATGTGCAACAATTTTTCCATTGCTTTTTATGGATTTGCTCCAAATCCTAAGATGTCAAAGAAATGGTATTTTGTACTTTTTTTAAATATATATCGTCAATAATTTGTTTCTGTCATTGTAAGATCGCAACTCATTATTTTGACGACAGCAGTTTTATGCAACATTTTCAGCTAATAATGCAAGTATTTTTTTTTTATTTTTTTTTTTACCATAACTGCAATTGCTTGGAAGTCAGAGGCTAAACATTTCTTTGAAATCCCTACATCTGACTGTATTTAGCACTAAAAATCTATGTTGGTATTTTGAAAGCATAATAACTTAAATCTTTTGCTTTTATTTCATTTCCAAACTTGGGAATTATTTAAATAAGAGTAAACTAAAGATTAATAAATCCAATAAAATTAATTTAATAAAAATAAACGAGAAAATACTTTTAATGACAGTGTTATGTGAAAATGATTAACTTAAAAATTTCCAGAAAATTCGTGCATTTTACTTCTTTTGAATAAATATTCTTTTAAACTATTTCTTGGAAGCGTGACTTTGAGTATACTTGCTTTATTTCCCTAGTAAAACAGAAGAATTGTGTACCTGGTTTCCCTAAAAAGCCGGAAAGAGTTCTAACCAAGCTTATCCAAATTCAAGAAATATAATAAAGTTCAATTTGTGTGTGGACGTCAATTTGTGTGCACGTCGGAATAATATTTTTTGAATTTTTATTTAGAATTTTAATTTATTAGAAATTAAGCGAAATTTTGGCATTTTTCCGCTATAACTTTGAAAATATTACAGCAAAAAATCGAATTTTACATCAAATGAAAGTTCGAAAAATAATATTTTCAATGATACTAATGTTTTAATCAATAAATTAAATTTCTACTTTTAATAATTTTTTAAAAATAATGTAATTATATTTTCAGAAATTTATTTAGCACAAAATAAAAAATAAAATTTAAGCTTACGAGCACGTTGCACATTAATGGAAAAAATTTACTTTTATCAACGTGCCGCCATCATATTGTCAAAAACTCAAATTAAAATATAAGTTAACTATCATTCCAAACTAAACATATAAAAATGTGATTTTCAGCACGTGTCTGTAGGAAATGAAATAAAATAAATATGAAACATGATATTTTTTGAAAAGGAAATGCAATGAATCGTTTGTATGATATTTTACAGTACGTATATTCAATTCAATAGATTTATTTAAGAAAAATCTG
>JAPMOR010024185.1:113658-130787 GCA_026543865.1 Argiope aurantia
ATCATGGCTGAAGACTTTGAATTTTTAAGATCGTTTTATTGCATTTCGGCACTCTCGATTGTTTGGACAAGCAGCACGGACAAAGTACGTCCAATCATAGCTCGATACAAGAGCAGATTAGCGTAAAAGAGAGGGAAATCATTTATCCCTGGTTTTTATAAAAATGAGATTTTGATAGGGATTTCTCTTCATGCACCGATTTAGACAAGAAAAACACAGGGATCTTTTAAAAAGAATTTGTTTAGATCAGCAATTTTTATCCTTTCACTCGCAGCGTGGTAACCTTATTAGCATTTTACAAAGCTTCTCTTGAATTAATTAAATATAAAAAGTGGATTGGGATCAGGAAA
The DNA here is from genome assembly GCA_026543865.1 of Argiope aurantia. Taxonomy (NCBI): domain Eukaryota; kingdom Metazoa; phylum Arthropoda; class Arachnida; order Araneae; family Araneidae; genus Argiope; species Argiope aurantia. The sequence continues at coordinate 114,009 of JAPMOR010024185.1, forward strand.
TAAGAGAATATTTTAGAATGAAGGTGATAGGTGATATGTGCAGCATTGAGCTAAGAATTAAGAAATTAATTAAGTTTAAATTAAATTTTAATATATATATATATATATATATATATATATATATATATATATATATATGTGTGTGTGTGTGTGTGTGTGTGTGTGTGTGTGTGTGTGTGTGTGTGTGTGTGTGTGTGTGTGTGTGTTTGTGTGTGTGTGTAATGATATTTTAAGCTCTTAATTTAACCAAATTAATTTCCAAAACTTTATCTTAATTGAACCCATAATAAAATATTCTCTTATTTCTTAATATAATTCCACTTTCGGAAAGTGATCCCTTTGTTGCCCTTGAAAATCACTGTTCAATTTTTCAAGCAGATCTTTTTGCAATATGGCAAGCTTTAATTTGGAAAAACCGTAATAAACCGTATTTGCATTATCAACTATTCACGGGCAGCCTAAGTGTTTTAAAAGCTCTTCAAACATTGAACCCCAAAAAATAATTCAGTAGAAGATAGTAAAAATCTGGTAGATGGTAATATTTCATTACACTGGGTTAAAGCCCACATTGGTATCAAAGGTAATATACTAGCCGATCTGGCTGCCAAAGCTGCTTAGCTTAAACCTGCAATTGACTATCACCTTGGAGAGTCTGAAAGAACAATCAAAACTCGTCTTCGTAAAATTCTCATCGGTGAATGGCAATTAAGATGGGAAAATAATGAAAAAGGCCGCTTTACTTTCAGTGTCTTTTCTAAGGTAAAAAGAAATAGATGTATTGACAATAATTATTTAGCCCAATTAACTACAAACCATGGACTTTGCCCGTATTTTTTTAAAAGATTCAGTTTAAGAAATTGTAGTTGTAAATATGGTAATGATTATGGTGACATTCCAGACTATATTTTCCTCTGCCCTATTTTTCATTATTTGAGAAAAACTTATTAAACCTCAACTAAATATTTCCCAAATTCTATTAAACAATAAATTGACTTTAGAAGCTCAAAATGTTTTAGATTTCCTATATCATAATGAAAATAGAATTTTCCAAATTGAGCTATAATTTATCCTGGTTTGTCAAGAACTGTTAAAAGTATCTAGTGAGTACAAGAAAAAAAAATGCAAAAAGAACTCTATCAGGCCTTTTGTACCTGATTCAGGGACTCTACCTTAGACTGAGCCATTGTACATATTTATTTTTCTGTTTGTTTAATTTTTCATTTTTTTTTATTTGTTTATTTATATTTTTCACTTTTTTGTTTATTTATATATATATTTTTATTTTTATTTTCTTCTAAATTTAAATTGCCTATATTCGGTAAATTTTATTATTTACAAATTATGTTTCAATGATGCTATTGGAATATTATGTAGACTCTTCTGCTTGGGCTATTTAGAACTCTCCACTTTTTTTTATGCCTACTTTTTTTCTTCCTTTGGCTGTTTTTAGCTTCTAGTACACAAGATTATGAAAAAAAAATTGAATAGCTAGTTTTTTGATAGCTATTTAAACTCTATATTTTTTTAAAAATTTTATTTATGAGCTTTTACCGGTGTAACGCCACTTTTGGCACACACCTAATCATCATCAGGATACATCAGAATACAAAAGTGTTCTTATCATAAAACTGACTATCATATCTGTCAACAAATTTATTTCGTTATTTTACTAAAACGTAAAATAGGTAACTTTTCAATTGTTGCATTATATTTTTCAATACCCATTATATGAATCCTAATTTTCTCTATTATTCTGTATATTTTGCGAAATAAACATACATTTTATTATTTAATTGCACTTTTGAAACGAACATATCTTTGGCTTTTTAAGCGTGCCCCTGTTTGTTTTTTAAATTCAGTGATGCTTTAAACATATATAATGTCGGTTTCATCGCTGAGAGTATCTTTATATTAAAAGTATTATATTAAAAAAATAAAAAAGTTATAGCATTAATCCAAACATTTTTAATCATGATTATGTTCGCCAATTACATGCATTCAAAACAGAAGAAACGAAGAATATTTTTTGAAAAAAATTTATATTAAATTCCCTTTATTTCAATAATTTACATATTAAAAATAGCAAAAGACAAGTTATTATTTCCATACTAATTCATCAAGCAATTAATTTTTCTCTCCAGTATAAAAGTAAAATCAAATGATAATTTGGTACTTTCTATCATAAAACGCTATTCTTCGTTTGTAATTGAAAGAATAATCATCGAAAAAGATAATTAATTGCATCAAATATGTTTAAAATACAGAAATAAGCATTTAATCCTTGTCGGTTGTTGCAAATTTTTCGCACTTGCTTAAATATTTCAAAATTTTTAATAATATAAATATTTTAACAAGCCTATATTTGTATATATAGAAAATAAAATATAATTTTTTTATAAAATTTATTAATTTTGATATTATTTATTTTTCAATAAATACATAATTAAACGATAATAATAAAAATATTATTCTTAGTTGCTTCAATATGTAATATTTCTTTCATTGTTAATTTCTTTCATTATATATTTATATTTTTCGAAGTATAGAGGAAATATTGTGTTCTTTAAAAAATTAAAATTCTATATTTTGATGAATCTCTTCTTTTTGGATCTCTCCGAATCTAAAAAATATATTTTTGGCATTAGGTCTGCCTGTTTGTCTATAAGTACGATAACTCGATAAGTTTTGAGCAAAATTGATGAAATTCGATATATAGAAATACGATCAAATTTGCAGATTTGTTTAAATTTTTTAAGATATCCATTCACAGAAAGCTTGTTTAACTGGATGTTTGATTAAAAATGAGCTTAATGACCATGAAAGAAAAGAGTTAGGAAGATAAAATTTGGTGCATATAAAATTTGGTGAAGATAAGATTTAATATCTAAAATATATTTTCAAATCAAGTTTTTAACCAAATCCACCAAGCGATTAACCGCATGTATATAATCTCAATAATTCATAAACACAATGGCTTAAATTCATAAAATTTAGTATTCTGAAAAAAAATCGTATAAATCGATAAAATTTGAATTATGCGAAACAAAATATGGTATGTCTAATTCATTGGATTACCTTTTAGAATAATTTTTGTGAATAAAATATCTAAAATGTTTTCTGAATTATAGATTGATTTTCAAAAAGGTTTCTTTGTGAAGGGATTTACGTACAGTATTCGATGTGATAGGATTAATTCAGATTGTACTAATGCATTAATAAGAAACTTTATAATGCATTAATGCATTAATAAGTAAAATAATTATCATTTTCTGAAGAAAATGTTAATAAAACTTAAACAGAATTCAATCAGCAATATTTTATTTATTTTAAATAATTATTATTTTATTAATAATATTAAGTGATGCTTCAAGATTTCATTCTGGATAGTTGATTCATATTACAGATAATCATCGTTTCTGAAGAGGATTATTAAATTCCTGGAAAGAGAAAAACATATATTATTATTACTAAAAATAAATATTAGTAACAAAATTTACGTAGGAATTTAAATGATCAATTAAATTTTTTTGATATAGTTTTAAAAGGGTTTCAGTTCCCTATATGTCTATGAAATCTACTAGTAAAAGTACTTTCCTACTACCAAAATTGCTCATATAATTTTTCTAATAATTGAACAATTTAAGAATTCCCAATATCGCTAGAAAAGAGGCAAATTTCACTCCATCTATATTAGATATAGATTTGAAATTTAAGAAATACTTCTATTTCTGTATCTGCTGAAACTAATTTCTTAGTAACTTTATTTCACTGAAAGACTTCTAGATAACCTTTTAATGGGAGTAATAATCAGATACTTGACGGACATTATTTTAAAAGTATACTTAACAAATTTCGAATATATTTTTTGAAGAATACTACTTTGAAATATAATTGACAAAATTTATTTTATTTATATTAGTATGGGAAATTCAGTTAATATTAACAAAAATAATACTCAAACTTCATATCATGCGAAAAATAAATGGAAATTATAAAGATTTGAAAACAAAACATTATTACAAGGAAATCTACGAAAACAATTATGTACAGAATTCTATACTTTCATATTAAGGAGGAATTCGTTTAATCTTATATAATTGGAATGTTATTATTGAAACATTAGATTTTAAAGTGGAAAGTTAATTCTAAAATAAGGAGAAGAAGTGCTTACTTTTAATAGGTGTTTAAAAATATCTATAATAACCGAGTCCTCCCAAGTATCCTCGGTATCCAAGACCATAGTAGTTGTAAGGTTCGAAACCAAGTCCATCATATCCGAAATATCCGTTTCCGTAATAATATGGTGCATATCCGTAGAGACCATAGAAGCCATCATATCCGGGAGTGTGACGAATGACATCGACACCGGTCGAGGCGCAAGCGATGGCTGCCATAGCCAAAACAAGAGCAAGCTGCGGAAGGGAAAAAGTGCAAATTTTGATTTATGTATGTAAAATATAATAGTATGCTTAATGAGTTATTGTATAAATTAAATATTTTTGGACATTTGTTAACTAATAGTTACAATTATTATTATTATTATTGTGAAGTGTCGGGCAGTTGTAGGCATACACCTGGCAAGATTTTTTTTTTGGGGTATAAGCAATGATTTATACAAGAGCATATCTTAATATATGTATAGAATACGAAAGAAACATGTTGAAAGATCGATAGAACTGAGTTTAATAGAAGTATGTTCTCAAGAAGTAGGAGGTGTATATTTAGCACATCTATGATATAAATAGATAATGACGAAGTAAATTTGTAAGAGCTAATACTAAACTGTGTCACCAATCCTTCGATTCTTACATTCAATAATAACAGCTATTGGGCATTAATAGCCTTATATCTTCATGAAAAAGAATATTTTAAAACAGGTAGTTCAATAGGTATAACTATTGCTGGCAATAAATGTATCTCGATTAAAAACAAAAGATATAAGATATAGTGTAGCTGGTGAATATTCTATATCAGAAATGAAAAATAAAATAGGATAATACTACTCATCGGTTAGAGGCAAAAGAATATGAATTTCAGATCAATAGAAAGAATTCTTGGTATTCAAATTCTTTATTTTTAAATTTAGAGACATCTACAAGAAATATTTATTACAAATAAGAAATGCCAATATACAAAGTATGAGGTATTTATGCAGGAAGTATGCGCGTAGAATATTTAAATATTCATACAAGGAATAATTATTTAAGCTAAAAAAATATTCCTTATATAATTAAATTCTATTCAAATGTTTCAACTAATTTTAAATATATTAGGATAAAATTCAGAACTTTTTAACTAAGTACTGGTTTTAATTTAACTCCCCTATTCTTTAAAACATTCGTCACTAATTATACTGATGAGTACATTAATGAATAATGATGTTTAAAAGTATATTAATGAGGAAAATAATAGCTCATTTTTTTGGAGAACTGAGCTAAATTAATTGACAATTATCGAGAACGTTGCTTCTAAATAATGAAATATTATGCAAGAATTCCTATAAAATGAGAATTTTTTGCGCATATTACAGAAACGGCTCCTTATTTTCTATGCAATTAGTGCCCCTGAGTATTTTTGATCAGTATTCTTCCGTACTAGGTTTCCTATCCGAAGTTTTTTGAGAAATTTTCTTCCAGAGACTTTAAACAAGAAGTTAAATGAAAGATAAAAAAAAGTTAAAATTAGGAAACACAGTTAATTATTAGTTTGAAGTCAATGAATAATAATAAAAAAAGTAAAGAAAATGTGATTTCTTTGAAACTTTTAAAATATTTCAAAATGATTTGCAACTGAAAATTGGGGCACTGTATAGAAACAGACATAATGATTCTAGAAATTAATAGAAAGAAAACTAACAACCATTATCATTTTTTACATTAATATCTGTATATAAATAAACAACACAATTATCTGTACAACAAAGAATAATCAGATTTAGAAGCAGAATAGAAAATCTTACCACGGCCTTCATCATTTTGCAGCACTTGGATATTTCAGGCTTCTTTCAATGGAAAGTTTTGAAATAATTGCTGTTCGCTTCAATTTTTCTCTTATATATACGCGGTAGATTTCGCTTGAATGATTGTTTACCTTAGTTTTCAACCTGTAAAATTTTAACGAAGTTTAAAATGAGGATAGATATTTGAGATAAAAAATAACATAAAATTATGTCTCATGTAACATGTGTTTCATTGTAAACTCCGTGGCCTTACTAGACATTTGTTATCAGGTTGAGGTATCTTCTGCGTCAGAAAATCCATTTTAGATATAAATCTGACAAAGAGTTTCGATGCTTAACTTGAACTGAATTGCAAATTAAGATATTATACAATGATGTAATACATATTTTTCTACTTTAACTAGAAAAACATGTATATTCATTATCAAGATAGAAACTGCATGCATAATGTTTTTTTTTTCAAATTAGTTTATTTAATTTTTTTAGCTAAATTTTGATTGAATTATTTTTTAATGTAACTCTAATTTAATATCGACTTTTTTAATCTAGATTAAAAAGTAATATTTTCCTGTTACAACTTATTTTATGCTAGCCGTGTTTCTATATACACTTATCTATATTTTAATAAAAGCAAGAAATATCTATCATGAAATATCGCTACTCAATTAAAACATACCCATATTCAACAGTAGCTTACATATTTCTTAATATTTATTGAAATAAGTCTCTTATTATAACGTTCATTTAATATTATTCAATTTTTACAATCACACTGGTCTAGGAAATAAAAACTATCTCAGCTAGAATGTGTTTGATGCAGTTAAAATATTCAGGTAGCGTCGAAAATAATATAGAAAAATGCACTAGCATAATTTTCTTTTCTTTGTCTATCTGCAATTTATTACTTAAATAAATAAAATAAATGATTGGAAAAAGATGTCACTGAATGTGATATAGAAATTTTACCTAACATAATTTCTTTCCTATTTTGTCGTCATTAAAAGAATGAAAGAGGTCATGCCATGTATCTGCGATCCATTTGAGATAATAAATATTTATTATTATTCAATATTTATTTAAAAATATATTCTTATTTAAGTGGAATTTAAGTTCACTGCGTTTGTTAATGATTTCAAATGTGAAAAAAAAAAATGCTTTTCCAGTTGTTTATTATTATGACTATTCCATACATATATATGAAATATTTAGCGATTATTTAACGGACATCGTAATTACAATACAAACATTGATCTCTATCAGAATAATTCAAAATATTAAGCATGTAGCTTGCATTTATTTCCTCTTTCTTATTAATGGTTGCTTAAGTAATCTGTGACTGTATTCCGAAATTCATGTATTCGATTTCCGATTGAAGACAGAGTTCTTACTATTCGAAGTATTAACTGCATAATTATTCTCCATATTTAATATTTTTCTCAGTGTATTTATTAAGCTACAAGTTAGAATTCTTAAAAATTCAAGCTTGGTTCATAGACCTTCTCGACTATCATATGCACGATATCCTCAGTTGAAGACGTTTACGAATGCATAATTACTACGTTGTCGGAATTAGTTTCATTTTCTAACTCCAGTTGGCAGCGCCTTCCCGTTGTCTTGAAATTTATGCAGAAAGGATTTTAGGTTTTTTTAGCAGTCAAGAACAGTAGACGTTCACGTGAGTATGAGCGATCAGCAGCTCACGAGGAAAAGCAGAGAAAATTAATTTTAACAATCCCACGGAAATCCAGCGAGTTTCATTTAAAATTAGTAGTTTATGAAGAAAATGATTTTTATTGTCTTGAAGAAATATTCGCAACTTTGATATTGAATTGCTTATCGGAAATTGTATAAAAGTAAGAAGTGGTTCAATGTGAATAAATGGATGACTAATCAAGAAAGCTGTTTCCTGTTTTTTCTTCTATGTTGCAAACAAGAGCACAAGGTATGTGCTTACGAATAGTGCAGAAATGCTTCGTTAAGAAAATGTCCCCTATATTCGACATGCGTCTATACTAAGTACCATGTGAACTGTTATGTTTTCAATCACCTTCTTGCTATGATGACCTGACGTATAGACTATCCTTTAAAGTTTTTGTAAACAATTAATGATTGTTATTTAATCATATTACACTTGAGAATTGAATAAGAGTGCCGTGGCCAGGATTTGCTTCCATCTGAATGGGCAATTACGCTCTTGAAAGGGCGAAAAAATATTTCGAAAGTGAAAAGAATATTTTAAAGTAAAATATGATTTATTTTATATTTTGGTTAAATATTTACACAATAGTTTTAACGCCGTACATTTGTTGAAAAAAGTTTTTGTTTAGGATACATTTTGAGCATTTCTAAAATTTTGAGTGCAAGTACGATTAGAATAAGAAGAAGACTGTTCAGTTGAAAAATAAGAAAATGTCTGTTTCTATAAAACTATATTTAGATTTAAATTTGTCATGGCATTTCGATGACACGAACCAAAATTATTTGAGTGCTAAAGTAAAATATCAAAAATAAAAATTATAGCTGTGTACACGCTCATCAATTTTTTTTTTTCATTATTTTCTAAATACGAAAATGTCGAATAGAAGGTATTTTATAATTTTCTAAATAAATATCGCCAGTAATTTCCTCCTGTCTAAGTATAATTTAATTCATTTCTCTGACGAATGCAGTCTTACGAAGTATTTTCACCTAATGATACATGATCATTTATCTTACACTGTTGTTTCTTTTTTAAAAAAAATCTAATTTGAAGTTTGTATATTGCAATGGTCCTCATGTAACGACTACGGGAACAAACACACACCAGCATAACGCTTTATCCATGCTAACTTGCTAACGCGACAGCTACAACAATTTTCATGGTATATATCGTATTTTGATCCGCTAGCGTTGATCTAAGAATTGAAAGAAGTATTATTTGTAATTTTGATCATAAGGAATTTACCTTTCACTCCTAGCTTATCGAGAGGAGTTTTTTTACTAATGCATTGTAAGAATGCGTTGTTATTGTGTTGATTCTTATGGCTCTTGCCTTGGGCAAGCCCGCTGTTACAAAGATAGCGATTTTAAGAGGGGAGCGTCTCTTGTTTTTATATCAGCGCCATCTAGGGGCAAGAGAACGACTTAGCTACACACACGTCACAATCCTTTTTACGGGACGGACTTCATTCATGCATTTCAATCATTCATCGACAGATCGTAATTTAGACCTAATTCAGAGAATGATCACCTCAGTGGTATTACTCTCGACATGGAGGACATTGTGACCACGATAGATTTGTATGCCACCAAGCACGCGGGGAATCTTCGGGCGGCGGGGTTCGAACCCGAAACCAAGGAACGCGAATTCAACGCTCTACCAACCAGGCTATCCCGGCCCACAAGACGGTGTAAGAGCGGATATTATTCATTAAATTTGTGCCGACTGTGTACTCATAAAGAGAAATAGTAAATAGTAGTATTGGAGAAGTAGTATTCTTTAAAGTTTGATGGCTTAGAATATCATTCCAATTACTTTAATGGTTCTTGTGGGCATCTCTCTCGATATCATTCCCCTCTACAAACAACCTGGTCAAAGAAAGGAATAAGTACCATTAATATTAGGAAGAATCAAAGGCATGGATATGGATAGGGCAATGCATGGTTAATATGATTTGATGGCTATCAATATGGGTAATGATAATATGGCGTTAAAAAACATTTTGACTACGGAGGTAAAAAACATAGTGGTGTAAGGGGAGGGATTTTAGATTTAAAATTTTAGAAATGAATATGCCTTTTTGTTATGTATATAGTCATATTTTAACAATTATTAGGAATCTCCATAAAAGAAATTCTTGACTTTTGAAAAAATATATGAGAAATAAGAAGGAAAAAAAATGCGTCACTCATTGACATGGCAATAACCAATAAAATGAATTCCAAGATATATTTATTCACATTGATATACATTTGGAAAATTACAAAATACTTTCTATTTGAAAGCTACGACCGAAAAAGCAATGATAAAAAATCTGTGCATGGCCACAATTATTTTTTGATGTTTTACTTTTCCAGTCAGAGAATGTTTGTTAATATCATTGAAATGCCATAACAAATTAAAATCCAGATATAGATTTAAAGAAAGCCAGCATTTTATTATTTTCTGTTGGATTAGTCTTCATTTTATTATTATAGTACCGGTACTGATATTTTTAGAAATTTTTAAAATGGAACCTAAACAAAAATTTTACAACTATTATGCGGAGATAAAAGTATTGTGTAAATATTTTACCAAAATATAAAATAGATCACATTTTATTTTTAAGTATTCTTTTCTCCTTTTAAAACATTTTCGCCCTTTGCAGGAGCCTGATTATGCATTCAGCTGGAAACAAATTCTTGTCATGTCACTCTCATTTAGTTTCCAAATGCAATATAATTAAATAACAAACACGAATAATTTCCTAACCATTTAAAGGGTGGTCTATATATCAGGTAATCGTAGCAGAAAAGTTATGGATTCCATTAAAGTCAAGAAACTTGGCACTTACTATAGACAGCGTAATTATACATTCACAAACACTTTTATTGTGGATACCGTCACTAAGATAGTGGAACAAGTCTATGGACCAAACCGGAATAGCCGCGGTGGCCTGGTGATAAGGTCTCATCTTTGGAACCGGAAGGTTCAGGTTTGAGACCCGATTCCATCGAAGAACCGTCGTGTAAGCGGGTCTGGTGCACGTTAAACAGCCCGGGCCAAGTGTCCTCCCGCTGATGTGGTGTGGAGAGGTGGGTGCCAGCTCAGGTGTCATCCTCGTCATCTGACCGAGGTTCAGAATTGCGAGGTCTGCCCCAAAATATCCCTAGTGTTGCTTTAAAACTGGACGTTAATATTACTAAACAAAACAAAACTAAACTAAACCAAACCGGAATTTTATATATAGGCTCATGCTTACACTATATACCAAATATGCAATCAAACATATTAAATATGGATAATAATTAGGCTGTACTTATGTTGTTAATTATTCGAATAGTAAAAACTTTTGGTCTTCAATAGGAAATTGAATCCATGAATTTCGGGATACTCAGTATGTATTTTAACCACATTTTACCTAAGGAGCCAATGAAGGAAATTAATATATGTTACATGATTAATATTTTGAATTATTATGATGGAGGTCAATTTTTGCCTTGTATTTACGATATCCGATGAATATACACTAAAAATTATGCATCTCTATGGAATATTTTTAATACTAAATAACTGAGAATATTCTTTTTCACGTTTGAAATCATTAACAAACGTAGCGAACTTAAATTCAACTTAAATAAGAATATGATTTAATATACCTATTGAATAATTAAATAAATTTTCATTCTCTCAAATGGATCGCAGATATATAGCAAGGATTTCTTCATTAATTTAATGATAACAAAATGTAAAAGAAATTATGTTAGGTAAAATTTATATATCACATTCTTTGACATCTGTCTCCCATTATTTAGTTTATTTAAGTAAGGCATAAGACTGCATCAAATACATTATAGTTAAAGATTTTTATTAATACCCAGACCAATACGATTGTAAAAATTGAATAGTATTAAATAAATTTTATAGTAAGAGATGAGTTTTATCAAAAATTATGAATTGAGCTACTATTGAATGTGGATATATTCCATAGCGTAATGACAGTCCATGAGAGATATTTCTTCAAATTCTAAATGAATCGAGGATAACGTAGAATAAATAATCACTGGTAATGTATTAATTATTTAATCTTGATCAAAATACTTCAATGTAAATTTAGATAGATCATAAATAAGTGGATATTAAATTAGAGTTATATTAAAGAATATTTTAAAAAATTTAGTTAACAAATTTATACAAATTAATTTGAAAATACGAATTATGCATTCAGTTTTTATCTCGATAATGAATAAACATTAATTCATATTTTTCTAGATAAAAAGTAAGATATTTACAGCATTAAAAAACAGCAAATTTTATCGACTAAAAAACAGCAAAAAATATGACTAAGAATTTCGATGCTTAACATTAAATGATTTGCAAATATCCTAATTTGCAAATCATTTAATGTTAAACATCGAAATCCTTAGTCATATTTTTTTTTATCTAGAAAGGAATTTCTGAAGTAAAAGATAATTCAACATGATAATTTAAGTTTATTATTGACACACTGTTTGTAATGAAATGCAAGCTAAACGAGGCAGAATTTTATATGATTTTTTCAATATCAGATATCTATCTTTGTTTTATACTTCATTTAAATTCTATATGCTGAAAATTAAGTAAACAATCATTCAAGCGAGATCTACAGAGTATATATAAGAGAAAAACTGAAGCGAACAGCAATTATTTCAAAACCTTCCGTTGAAAGAAGCCTGCAATATCCAAGTGCTGCAAAATGATGAAGGCCGTGGTAAGTTTTTCTATAGTGTTATAAAATTTGATTATTCTTTGTTGCACAGATTGCTTATTTATATACAAACATTAGTGCAAAACAGAATAATATGCGATGTATAAGGTTTTCTATACTGTATTCTTTCTTTTCTGTAGCTTGCTCTTGCTACAATCATTTAACAATTGTTCGCAAATCTGTAATTTGGAGAATAACGTTATAAGTCTATTATTAATTTTTATTCAGATAAATTGAAATTTGCACTCTTTCTCTTCCGCAGATTGCCCTTGTTTTGGCTATGGTAGCCATCGCTTGCGCTTCAACCGGCGTCGATGTCATTCGCCACACTCCCGGTTATAATGGCTTCTATGGTCTCTATGGCTATGCACCATACTACTATGGATACGGAAACGGATATTTCGGATATGATGGACTTGGTTTCGGACCTTACAACTACCATGGTCTAGGATACCGAGGATACTTGGGAGGACTCGGTTATTATGGTTATTTTTAAAAACCAATTACTGGTAAGAACTTTTTCTCTTAATTTTTGAAATCTTTTCCTCCCATAATATCTAAAGTTTCAACATTATCATTCTAATTATTCAATATTAAACCAATTCTTTTTTTATACTAAAAGTATAAAATTCTGTACTTGATTGTTTTCTTGCAGCCTTTGCCTCCGAAATTTTGCAATGATCGTTTATTTATACCATGATATGAAGATATTGAGTGTTATTTTTTCGTCTTTGAAGCACTTTCCCGTATTAGTATAAACAAAATAAACCATTCCTATTATATTTTGAAGCAGCTTTATTCAAAAAAATTAATTTTAAGTCTGATAAGCATATTTTTAATAGATGAGCACCATTTATTTAGTTATTACTTTTCTTAGAAGAAAATCTGTGATTAAAAGGCATTTTTTTATGTATTCAAATTACTAAGCAATTAGGCTCTGGAGATGTGAAAATAAGAAGCATTTCTTTAAATTTCTAAACGATTTCTTGTGTTGAAATTTTTTATGTAGTTCCATTATCAAAAATATTACATAAGCAGTTTCTGCTCATAGAAATATTATTAAAAATATTTTATAGGTATTTAGTACCCGAATATCCTTTACAAGTATATTAAGAAACTTTTAAAATATATATTTTAATTTCTTCAGTACATTTTTGGAGCTAATTTTTACTTTTAATAATAATAATGGAATTTTTTCTTTTCACAGGAATTTAAAAATCTTTTCCAGAAATGTTTGTCATATGAATGAGTTATCTAAAAATGAAAACATGCATGATGACTGTCAAAAAATAAATAAAATGTTGAAAATTGAATTGTGTTTCCTTTTTATTAATATTTTCTTCAGAAATTGATGATTATTTAACTTTTTTGAAATTTTTAAACATTTCTACATACTGCAATATCGCATATAAATTCTTTAACAAAGAAACATTTTGGAAAATCAATCTACATTTCAGAATATAATTTAGATATTTTGCTCACAAAAATTATTGTTCAAGGTGCTCCAATGATTTCGACATTTCATATTCCATTTCACATAATGTAAATTTTATTCTTTTATATGGTTAATTTTTGATAAAAAACACTTCTTGCAACTTAAGAAAATATTTCAAAACCCATAAAAGTAATGTAATGTAATTTTGAAAAATATAGAAAAAAAAACTTAATTAAGATAAATTTAAAAAGAATATAAATATATAATATATAATACATTATGAAAAATGGAATATGAAATGTCGAAATCTATAATATATATCATCATATATATATATATATATATATATATATATATGATGTTATGGGGTATGCATTAAGGCAAAAAGTATTTTATTTCTTTTATTTCATCATGCAAAAGTAAAAAAGCATTCTTATCTTGATACAATTTATAAATAATTAGACCTTCATAAGAATTCATAATAATGCATAATTTTAGAAATAGTCTGCATTAATTTTCTCTATTCTGAATTAGCCAAAATTTAAATTCTAATCGATAATTTCATGCACAAATATTCTTCGTTTATTAATGAATGAAATATATAAAACAGAACAATCTTAGTTTTAGATGAATTATATACTTTCACCGGTTAACGAATGTTTGCCTTTAATTCTTTTACAATTACACTAAACATTTTAAACATACTTTACATTGCTGGAAACTACTCTGACATGTTGCTTACGTAAGTGTTTAATAAATAATTTTATTCGGATGCATATTTATTTTTTAGAAATGAAAAATATTTTCTCTCAAATCCAGAGTGGCATTTGAATAAGTCGTTTCACATTAAATAACATTTTAAATATTGAAACTGATATTCGTTTCGCAATTTTCTAAAAGAAATATCTCCTAGCCATACTTACTGACATTGAGAAGGCATACTCTCATACACGGAAATATTTATATTATTTTACTTTGAGAGGGAATTTTCCTATCTTTTTCCAGGATATTTTAACAAAAAATCTGAAGTCCGAGTATGTTAGAATTATCTGACTATTATGTTGAAGTACTAGATGTCCCTAAGTGGATTGCATTGGACGTAACTTTTTTTTTATTCTTAAGAAAAACAGCATTTTTAATCAGTTGATACTGTCAGATATGGTGTTTTTTTTATTGACAACTTTTACATTTCCTACACAAAATGCCAAATGAATTACATCGAACAATAACTGGAAATTACAGTATATAACGTACAAAATTCATCTATTGTAAATTTTTTACTTTAACTTCATCCAACAATACACTCGTAAAACGTGCAACTTTCATTTGAAAACTGAAATGAAACTTGATGGCGACAGAAACGCTTTTGTCTATGAGTTTCATTTCCTGGGAGTCATATTAGACAGACCGTTATAATTTTGCCCCATGCTATTTCCTTAAGGAGAAAATATGACTACTATGAAGACTCTATAGAGAACATCTTGGGAAGCAGAGTGATAAAACATGATTCACATTTATGGAATTGCTTTTTTCTCTTAGAATGCCTTATTGGAAGTATGATCTACTTAAGTCTTGTAGAAAAGCAGTTCTTCAGAAATAGGATCCTGTACATGATTCTGCACTTAGAATTTGTCGAGAGCTTACAGGGCATGCCAAATAAAAAGGTTTTATGTTGAATGTTTTGAGTCACATTTTAACTTTAAGATGACAAATCTTATCTCTGCATCATTATATAAAAATCTCAAATTTCTCTAATCATCATTAACATAATTTTTCAGTCAATTTTTTTAAAAGCAGATAGGAAATTATACATTTAAATTATTTTCATAAGGATATAGATGATTTTATCCAAAATTAGCTTCAGCAATTTAAAACTTTTTTTTCACGCAACAAGCGGTTTTCCACCTTGGAAACTCAGTGATTTTCACTATTTAAATCCTTATTAAATTTCCTCGAATCTAAAACAATGGATGTCATTTACCAGGATCCGTTTTATTAAAACCCTGACCACATTATTAAAATACTTAATATACACAAATACTTATAGATGGAGCAAAACTTATAATGTCTCAAACAACTGCAATGATATGTAGTTTCAGTTGTCTTTCTGGAGAAAAGGTCTATGTCTCAAAATCCGACATTCATGTTCCCTATTTACAGCAGAAATCGATGCAATTCTACTTCCATTGCTTAATGCTCCAGAGAAGCCTTGTAATAGGTATGTCATCAACAATGATTCATTGAGCATTTCTGTGTCACTGGAATCATTGAACCAAAGAGGAGATACTTTGATTTTAAAGCTTTAGAACTTTATAACAAACTTATTTTATGAGGTTTACATTTTTATTTTTTGGAATCACATCTTTACTACTATATCTTTACTATCTCAGTGTGTGTGTGTTTTGAAATTTTTATTAATTAAAATTTAAACTAAATGTTGACATTTTCCGCAATAACTCCCTAAAATATTACAGCACAAAACTAATTTTTAAATCATCTTAAAGTTCAAAAAATTATTTTTTTCAATGATACCAATGTTTTAATATATAAATTAAGTTTCTATTTGTAATGTTTTTTTTAAAATTACAATTATATTTTTTGCAATTTATTTCAAACAAAATGAAAGTAAAGTTTAATCGACAAGTGCAAGCTAAGAGTATATCAGTGTGTTGCTGTCTCGTTGACAAAAACTGAAACTGATCGATTAAATTAACTTTACGATTAAACTAAACACAGGAAAATGCGATGTTCATCACGTGTTTAAGTGGAAGTGTAATGTTGTGGAATAAATATGAAAGATTATATTTTCTGCATGATTTCAAGAAAGCTGATTGCAAATTAGAGAGAAGTAAAGTGGAATGAAAAAAATTATCGTAAGGTTTCTATAATAATATGAGTTACGTGCTTATCCAAATTGGAAACTTAAATATATTTGGCTGAAGAACTTATTTAGAGAACAA
>JAPMOR010024185.1:138827-181011 GCA_026543865.1 Argiope aurantia
GAGAGAGAGAGAGAAGAGAGAATCTTATATATATATAGAGCGAGAATGGTTATTATTTTCATAAGCACGTCAATAGTTATATAATTTGTTTCATAAAGGTACATTTCATTTTTTATGTGATTTAAGGATTTTCTTCGAATGAGTTTTCTCAATATTTTCCAAACATTTCCTAACTCTTGTGATTTTTGTAATATGTTGCTTCAGTTGCAAGAAGTGTTTCTTCATGACTCTATACAAATCAATAAAATTTGAATTATGCGCAATAAAATTATAAATGTCGAATTCTTTGGAGAATTCCAGAAGAGTTTTTGTGGCTAAAATATCTAAAATCTTTTATTTATTGTAGACTGATTTTGTACCATACATGTGAAGAGATTCATGAATGGCATTTAATACTGTATGAATAATCAAGATTGAAGGATTGTATAATCAGAAAAAATAGGATCTTTATATCAGTTTCTGAAGAAATTATTAATAAAACAGGGACACAATTTAATCAGCAAAATTTTATTTCTTTTAAATTAAATTAATCTTTGAATATTTTATTTCTGGATAATTGAATCATGTGTCAGACGAATCTTCTTTCATGATGAGGATTCTTAAATACCTGGAAGAGAAAAACTTAAATTATTATTATTTAAAACAAATATTACAAACAATTTGTTATTGAATTTAATTTATTATTTTAAAAAGTTTCTTTAAATAGTTTTAAAATGATTTTAAGCCCTTAAATGACAAAAAATATTTTTTAAAGCTTTTCTTTTTGCAAAAGCAGCTTATATAATTTTTCTGACACTAGAAAAATGTAAGGAATCTTAACATGTTCAGGAAAGAGATATAATGTAGAGAAATCCATATAAGAAATAAGATTTGAAGTTGAAAGAAGTGCTTCTGTTTTCCCAATCTATTGAAACAAGTTGCTTAATAATTTGAATATGTAAATGAAACGCAAACACATTTAGATTTTCTTCTTATGAAAGCAATTATTTAATGCTTAAGTGATGCTTTTAAAAAAAATGCTTATCACATTTATTTGAAATATAGTCCCTCAAAATATAATTGGAATAATATATTTTCTTTATATTAAATTGGGAAATTGCTTTATCAATAACAAAGAAACACGCAATCCTTATATTATGATATAAATAAATGGGCATTATAAAATTTTAGGGGTAAAATATCATGTAGAGAATTCTATACATTCATTATAAAAAATAAAGTATTCGTTTAATCTTATATAATTGGAATGTTAATGTTGAAACACTAGATTTTAAGGTGGGCAGTTAATTCGAAAATTAAGAGAACAAGTGCTTACTGGTAATTGGTTTTTAAAAATAACCATAATAACCGAGTCCTCCCAAGTATCCTCGGTATCCTAGACCATAGTAGTTGTAACGTCCGAATCCAAGTCCATCATATCCGAAATATCCATTTCCGTATCCATAGTAATATGGGGCATAACCGTAGAGACCATAGAAGCCATCATATCCGGGATTGTGGCGAATGACATCAACACCGGTTGAAGCGCAAGTAATGGCTGCCATAGCCAAGACAAGCTACAGAGGAGAAAGAATACAAATTTGAATTTATCTAATAAAAATTAATAACATACTTAATAAGTTATTCTATGAATTAAATATTTGCTCATATTTGTTGACTAATAAAAGCAATCCTTTTTCAGTTTCTTTTTTATTTGTAGGCATTCTGCTAGAAAGGTTACTAAGCTGGGAGATATAGAAGAACTTAGCATATATATAAATAGAATCGATGGCACATGTTTAAAAATCAAATTAGGACTTACTTTTATGGAAGAAACTACTCTACATTCACTTACTTTAATTTTAGCACATCTTTAAAACAAACAGCTACAGCGAAACATATTAATATCAGCTAATACTTAACAATGTCACCAATCTTTCTAATCTTACATTCAAGAATAACAGTTATTTGGCATGGAAGAACTTAATTAAACTACCTGAAAAGGAGCAAAAAGCATAAATTCTGCTGGCAGTAGGTGTATGTAGATTATAAACAAATGATTTAAAACATAGTGAAGATAGTGACTATTATAGAAGAAAAATCAACAAAAATTAGGAAAATACTATGTTACTGGTGAGTGGCCAAAGAATGCTCACTTAAGATCAATAAAAATAATTATCGTTATTAAAATGCTTTATTTCTATATTTAGAGACTTATAGAACTAATGTTTATTTCATACTAGCCACCTTTGGCGACAAGCCGGTTCGCCAGTATTACCGCTCGCTACAATTTTCAATTAAATACTTTAAGCAACAGGTCTCTGAATAGATTCCCAAACAAAACATTTTTTATCTTCAAATTTTGATAGTCATTCCAAACTTATACTGTTGTTTAGATCGTTTCGTTCAATTTACTATATATATTTTGGTAATTTGTTGTCATTTCCGGTAAAACTTCAACTTTAATTTAAAGTGGAAATGATGAATTTGCAATTAATATAAAGATATTTTTTAATAAAACCAAGCGTTTTATTTTATTTATCATCTTTATTGTTATTTATTATTATTATTATTATTGAATATGAGTATTGCAAACAGAATCGCTCGGAATTTAAGTTTTATGTGAACTACAAAATATTTTTCATAATGTATGTAATATAGCAAAAAATAATTCAACAAAAACTTCACAGATTCAGCATAAAATTCAGTTTTTAGTTTTGCTTTCAAAAGGATTGAAATGAAATCAATAATAATATTTTGTTCCCGTCTATAAATATATTTCAAAAATTATGAAGTCTAAATTTAATGCAGTAAGGTATCATATTCTGAGAAATATTCAGAACTCACCAAATTTTAAATAAATGAATGAATGTTTCTATTTTCCACGATGAACTAAGACTTATTTATGAAGTTTTGAATGTTAAAAATTTAGAAAAACTCAATATTTTCATAATATTAGGCCAATTAATCTTGAGAAACATACGCGCTAATTGGCGTATTTTCTTTGAAACGATCGATGGAAAATCTAAAATTATCCTTTTTTTATTGAATAGTGATATTCAAATTTTCATAAATCAGTCAGTTTAAGTGATTGATTTAGTTGATTGGAAATTAACTCTTTTTATTTAAAATATTAGTGTTTCAAGAACATTTTGTTATTCGTGATATCCACAGCAGAAGGTTAAAGTAAAATCAAAAATTCTTATTAGAGCATTTATTGAATCAAGTTACATAAAATATAATCATTTTCCATTTAGACCATTTTAGCAGATCTGTGTCTTACTAAAGGTTTACAAATTAGCTGTGTGGCCCTGATTTGAATGGATATCCTGTTCATATTAAACAAAACTTGCCTTAAAATAAAACTGATTTATTGGATTAATAATATAGAGAGTGCAAAAGATCATAAAATAATTTTTCTTTAATTTATTTTTTAGAAAAAATAATATTTTATATTTGTTTTCTTTCCTACAGACACATGCCGAAAATTATATTTTTGCAGATTTCATTTCCAAAAAGATTTAATTTATTTTTAATTGGAGCTTTAATCAATGTGATGGCAACGCTTTGAAAAAGCTAATTTTTTCCAATGAATGCGAAACGTGCTCGTGCAGCTTAAATTTTATTTTTATTTTGTGCGAAAAAAATTGTTGAAAAATATAGTTAAAATATTCATGTAAAAATTCATTAAAAATAGAAATTTAATTTTAAGGTTAAAACATTGGTATAATTTAAAAGATAAATTTTTCATCTTTAACTTCATGTAAAAATCTTTTTTGTGCGGTAATAATTTCGGAAGGTATAGCAGAAACACGCCAAAATTTCGCTTAATTTTAAAATAAATAAAATTCTAATTAAAAATTCGAAAAAAATAACCCCAAGGTGCACATTCCCGGCCTCCAAGGTATACACGTGCCAAATTTGGTAGCTGTAGGTTGAATGGTCTGGCCTGTAGAGCGCCAACACACACACACACACATTGAGATTTATTATAAGTAAAGATATGAAGTACAATGTACATAATATGCATGTAAAAAGTATATAAAAATAATATTTCTTCATTTTCTCCATATTAAAATTTTTCAATTTTATACTGAGAGACACTGGCAAAATAATGATTACGTTACGTATAAATAATTATTTACTTATATTATATATATAAAATATGTATGTGCGAATTATGTACAATGAATAATTATTTATGGAGTTTAAAAGTTAAATTATGTTCAAATGTTTGCAATTAATCTTACATATTTTAGGATTATATTCTAGCATTTTTAATCACGCACTGATATGATTTCACTCCACCCGATTCTTCAAGGCATTCGTCATCAATTATTATGAAGAGTTCATAATACATAAAGGTGTAAAAGTATAATAATAAGAGTAAACAAGGCTAAATTCATTGATAAATTATGAGAACATTGCTTATAAACAATTGAAATATTATGCAAGAATTGAGCTCAAATCTGAATTTATTTGGACATATTACAGAAACGGCTCAATAATCTCAGTAACCAGTGCTCTTTAGTACATTGGATCGGTACCTGTATTGGATCGTGTCCAACAATATCAGTCAATTTTGGATCTAGAGGCTTTGAATAGAAATTGAGAAGGAACATCAACAGATTCAAGTCAGGAATTGAAATTAATTACTAATTAGAATATGTTATAATATAAAAGTAAAAAAAATCTGATTATTCCATAACATTCTTTGAAATTTTTATAATGTAACAAAATGATTTGCTTTTGAAAATTCATTCACTATACAAGAATGACAATGATGATTCTAGAAAGGAATCAGAAAATGTTTTGTTCTCTGAAATAAATAAAAAAGCTGTTAAAGCAAAAAAAATAAAAAAATACTTAAGGTTTATACTTTTTAACAGTAGCTAAAACAGACGAGTAACAACGAGTATCATACTTTTTACATTCATATCTGCATATAAATAAACAAATATAATTATAAGCTCGGTACAGAATGACATGTTCAGAAATAGAATAAAATGTCTTACCACGGCCTTCATCATTTTGCAGCACTTGGATATTTCAGGCTTCTGTCAACGGAAGGTTTTGAAATAATTGCTGTTGGCTTCCGTTTTTCTCTTATATATACTCTGTAGATTTCACTTGAATGATTGTTTACCTTAGTTTCAGCATTTAAAATATTAATGAAGTATAAAAATATTAACGAAGTAAAAGATACATATTTGAGATTAAAAAAATCACATGAAATCGTATCTCATTTAGCATGTATTTTATTGTAAGCAGAGTGGCATTACTAGACTTAAGTTATCGGTTTGAGAAATCTCCTGTATCAGAAATTCCTTTTAAGATATAAATCTTACAAAAAATTTTCGATGCTTAACTTGAAATGAATTGCAAATCAGGATCTTATGCAATGAAATTTGCTGATTTTTAATGTAATATACATATTTCTTCTTTATCTAGAAATACATGAAGTAAAGTTTATTCATTATGGAGATAAGAACAGAAACAATAATTTGAATTTCAAATCTGCATATTTAAATTAGTTAACTAAGTATATATATATATATATATATATATATATATATATATTTGTGTGTGTGTGTGTGTTCATAATATCTTGTTAAAGCTATAAGTAGTGTAATTTTGATTTTATTTTGATTATCTAATGGTATGTTGTAAGAAATATAAAAATTCTTGCATGAGTTCTTGATGGGTTCGTCTAGCTGAATGAAGAATGAAAGGGGGAAAGAGAACTCATAAATTTTAAGATTGGAGATAAAAATATTAGCATAATTAGCGTCTCATAAAGACTAAGAATTTTAGTACTTGAAATATTACCATATGCAGCAATTTCTTAGAAATTAGAGGGTAAACCGCTATTTTAAATCCCTAATTTTGATGATTTTTAACATCAACAATCTATGTTGCAAATTTTGAAGAAAAAAAAAAGAATGGAATATTTTGCCTTTATTTCATTTCCATATTTTAGAACTACTTAAATACACATAGACACAAGATTAAAAACCGGAATAAAATATCTTAAAAAAAGAAAGAAGAGATGTTTGGATGCTGCATTAAATAAAAATGGTTATGTTAAAAATTTCCAGAATTTTCGCATATTTTAGCTGTTTTTAATTATGCTTTCTTCCAATCGTTTTCTTGGAAGCAAAACTGTGAGATTTCTTTTTTCCTTTTTGCTAGGCAGAACAGAATTACATAATATAGTTCTCGAAAAGGCGGTAAAAACTCTCGCCAAGCGTAATGTAGTACTTCCTATCATGAAACGTCTTCTTTGTTTATAATCGAAAGGAGTCAGTGCAAAAGATAATTAACTACATCAAATATATTTAAATTGCTGAGATTCACATGTAAACCTTGTCGACTGTTGCAAACGTTTTGCACTTGATTAAATATTTCAAAATTTTTATTGATATAAATAAATCGATATTTGTATATATATTCTATATTTGTATATTATTGTTATAAAATGTATTAATTGATATTATTTGTTTTTCAATGAATACAGAATTGAACGATAACAATAAAAATATTATTACTGATTGTTTCAATATGTAATATTTCATTGTTTATTTCTTCTATTCGAAGTATAGAGGAAGACAAACAGCTTCCAACATATTTCGACAAACAACATTGTGTTTGTCGAAATATTGAAACTCTTTCTCTCCAAAATATATACAACTTGATTGATTTTGAGAAAAATGGATGAAATATGTTGCATAGTTTTAAGATCTGATTTTTAGATCTGTTTCAAATATCAATTTTTTTATTAAATTTTCAATTTTTTTAGATTTGTTCAAATCACGATATCCATGAACTTATTAACCATGAAACACAAAGATTTATGCAGATAAAATTTTGCGTGGATCTAGCATCTAAAATCGAGATTAAAATCAAATTTTCATCCAAATCTGTTAGGCGTTTGATAGCATGCATAAATTCTCAATAATGAATAAACATTATGACTTAAATTCATGAAATTCAGTTTGTCGTCTTTTGACTGCAGCTATAGCTTCGTATAAAATTTTTGCATTACTCCATCGGCAAAAAGTTATTCAAAATACATAATTTTAAGATAGATTCCGTAAAAATGCTATGTGTATGATGGATATATGTAATTCATTACTATCGTTCATTGCGAAGTATTCACCTACCATCCAAATTCCACTACTTCAAAAGGGGGGGGGGGAGAAGAATTAATTGGGCAGTAAGCGAGAATGCTTCCGTGAGACCAATTCCATTGTTTTTTTCTAAGAATTGAATTTAAAAAAAACATTAACGCAATTGATATGAAACGAGATATTATTGCAGTTATATTAAGCATCATTGTTTTTGATCCAATATAGAAACAAAATTTAAATAATGTGATGAGTGTTCAAAAAATAGATTCTGGTAAATAATTGGTAAATAATTTCCGGTTTTTTATATTTGAAGAATTTTTCAATATGGTTTAAATATTCAAAATCGCTGAATTTCCAAAAAGGAAAATCCGTTTGTTGCGTGAAAAATCACTTTTAAATGTCTGGATCTTAGTTAATATAAAATCATCTATATCTTTATGAAAAAGCTTGAATGAATAATTTTCTGTTTGCTTGTAAACGAACTAAAGAAAGACGCAGTTGAAAATTATGGAAGGTATTATCAGGGAAAGATGCGATTTTAATTTAATGATGCAGTGATAAGATTTGTCATCTTAAGTTAAAAGATGGCTCATAATAATTAAAATGATTTCATTTTACCGGGCATATTTTGCAGGTTCCTGAAAAAGTTCTGAATTCGGCGTGAAATACAGGTTCCAAACTGAGGAAAGGTTTTTTTTTTCAGAAGACTATATATCATACATCAAACCCCTCAAACTTAAAGAAAAACTACAGTTTTATGAATGCGAATCATGGATTATTGATCTGCTCTTAAAGAAGTTGTTGATAGAATGTTAAAGGCGCTTTCACATTCTGTTCTTAATGAACAAACATGTGACAAAAATTATATCTTTTTGTCAACTGGGAATCCAGGGATACGGAACTCATTTACAAATGTGTTTGTGTTGTCTTAAAGTTTTATTTCAGGTTCCAAATGAACTTTACTCTTAAGGCAAAAGTGTATTGCTCATGTTTTATGACATTAATTTAAATTCATTAGCCACAGATTATTTTTGTACACTATTTACAGCATTTTCCTGTACAAGAATCCTGTACAAGAATACACGTCATTAGCAAAAACATTCGCTTCAAGTAGCAACTCAATTTAAATGTAGCTAATTTTAAGAATAAAAAATTATTATATTCAGTGCACTTAACTCATGGACATATAATTCTTAAACATTATAGTCAGTTAATCATAAACCAACTCGGAATTGAAAGTTTCTATAAATAAAATATTCTCTTAAAAAATGAGAAAATTTCCTCTCAAATTAAAATAATATTAATTCTTCAGAATGTAGTACCACCATCTACGATCGCTAGTATTCTCTATGTGAAAACATATAGCTATATGATGGTATCTTTGCCAATTTTCGAAAACCACTCTGGTTTTGATTGTTAATATGTTTCATTTCAAACAAATAAATCAGCCTCCGGTTAATGAATTTGATAAAGACTTATAGAAGCAACTTTCGCGAACTTTTTCCAAAAATTTAAAATATATTAAAAAATATTTAACGTATTTCAACAAAATATACAGACAAAGAATCTTAAATCCTTGAATGTAGAAAAAATTCATCTCAAAATAAAATAGTATTTTTTTATGGATTTCATTCATAAATCATTTAGCAATTTTTGTGCATGGAATTATCAGTTTGAATTTGTAACTTTTCGCTAATTCAAAATAGAGACAATTTCTTATGATTATGTAATATTATAAATTTTTATTCCGTTTTGATTCTTAATAAATTTTGCCTTAATAAGAATGCGTTTTTGCATTTGTATGATCAAATAAAAGAAATACAATATATTTATTTCTTCTTAATGCATTCTACACAATATCATATATATATTATATTCTTAATCATATCAGAATTTATACAATTTTGTTCACATAGTCATATTTGATATATTTATATACTTTTAAGGTTTTCATTCAAATTTTTATTTCAATATTTTTAGAAAATTGCCTTACTTTTGTGTGTTTTGCAATATGTTTGTTTAGATGCAAGGCGTGTTCTTTCGTGACTCTGAAAAAATCGTAAAAAATGATATCATTTGAATTATTGGAAACAAAATATGACACATCGAACTCATTGGAATACCTTTCAGAATATTTTTTCTTGAATAAAATATTTATAATGTTTTCTGAATTGTAAATTCATTATCTAAAATGTTTCTTTGTGAAAAGATTCATGTACTGTATTCGAGATATTAGAATTATTCAATATTGTAGGATTAATTAATTAATGAATCTTACTTTTCTGAATAATTAACTAGAAAAGTAAGATAATTATGTGTTTCTGAAGAAAATATTGATAAAACAGTAATACAACTCAAAAAGCCCTGTTTTATTTATTTTAAGTAATTATTATTTTATTAATAATATAAAGTGATTTTACAAGATTTCATTTCTGTATAATTGATTCATATGCCAGACGAATCATCGTTTCGGATTAGGATTCTTAAATTCCTAAAACAGAAAAACATACAAGATTATTATTAAAAATAAATACAAACAATTTAATGAGGAATTAAAATTATAAATTTAAAAAGTTTCATGAAATGGTTTTAAAAGTGTTTCATGTTGTAAATATCTATGAAATCTTTTTAATAATTTTCTACTACAAAAGCTGCTTTTATAATTTTTCCCGATGATAGAAACGTAAGAAATTTCCACTATGTTAGAAAAGAGACAACTGAAAATTGGTTACAAAAGACACAAATTACAGTGAATCTATACAAGGAAAAAAAATTGGAAATTTAAAGAAATGCTTCTTATTTTTGTACCTGCTAAACTTAATTGCTCAGTAGCTTCAAAAAGTAAATGAAACGCATTCCACTCTCAGTTGTTTTCTCTAATGAAAGCAATAAATGTTCATCAATGCTAAGTAAATAATGCTCATCTTTTAAAAATATGCATATCATATTTCGAGTAAATTTATTTCAAGTATACCGCTTGAAAATATATTGGAAATAATTTATTTTATTCGTACAAAAAATGGAAATTGCTTTATCAAATAAAATTCTTATTCAATTTTCATATCATGCTATAAATAAATAAACATTACAAAGTTTCCGAGGCAAAACATCATTAAAATTCGTAAAATCAATCTAGCACTGAGTTCAAAACTTTTAGTATAAAAAAGGAGGATCTCATTTAATCTTATATAATTATTGTGTTTATGTTGGTATTGCAGCCTTTAAGGCGGTCAGTTTATTCGGAAATTTAAAGAACAAGTACTTACTGTGTTTTTTTAAAAATAACTGAGTCCTCCCAAGTATCCTTGGAATCCGAGACCATATCCTCTATAACCGAGGCCGTATCTTCCAAAGTAGTTGTATGGCCCGAAACCAAGTCCATCATATCCGAAATATCCGTTTCCGTATCCATAATAATAAGGTGCATATCCGTAGAGACCATAGAAGCCATCATATCCGGGAGTGTGGCGAATGACATCGACGCCGGTCGAGGCACATGCAATCGCTGCCATAGCCAGAACAAGAGCGAGCTACAGAAGAGAAAAAATGCAAGTCTTATTTTATCTGAATAAAAATTTGTGATATATCTAAGAAGTTATTCTATGAATTGAACGCGATTATTTGTTCATTTATAGATGAAATATCTTTTCCAAAAAAAGAATATTTATTTATGGAATTTAACAGCCAAATTCTGTTCAAATGTTTCAACTAATTTTAAATATATTTGGATAATATTTAGACCTTTCTGAACATGCACTGACTTAATTTTACTTCCCTTATTTTTTTAAATATTTGTCACTAACTCTAATGATGAGTATATTAATAAATGAACTGTCATTTATTAATAATGAGTATATTAATAAATGAAAAGTGAAACAAGGCATAGTTTTCACTTTTTAGGAACCTGAGCACAATTCATTGATAAATTTTCAAAACGTTGCTCCAAAACAATGAAAAATTTTGCAAAAATGATTTTAAATCTGAAAATATTTTCACTTATTACAAAAAAGACTTTTAATTTTCTTTGTATAAAATGATATTGAATACTTTAGATAAGCCTTCTCCTGCATTGGACCGTGTCTGAATATAATAGGCACATTTTCTTCTTGAGCCGATTGACACAAATTTAAAAGAAACATCAAAAAGTATCAAGTCAGGAAATGAAGTGAAGTTAATACGTTATAATATAAAAGTAAAAATAATTGGTGATACACCCATTACATTCTTTGAAATTTTTTGTAAGGTTACAAAAGGATTTGCTTTTGAAATTTCATCCACTTTACAGGAATAGAAATAATGATTCTAGAAAGGAACAAAAAATGTATTGAACTGTGAAATAAATAAAAGATTAGTTAAAACACGAAAATATATATTGCTGGTTCAAACTTCTTAATTTTTGAGAGGCAACTAACAACATATCATTTTTTGCATTAATATCTGCATATAAATAAAGAAATATATGTATAATGATTTGCTCGGTACATAATCACATATTTGAAAACAGAAGAGAAAATCTTACCACGGCCTTCATCATTTTGCAGCACTTGGATATTTCAGGCTTCTTTCCACGGAATGTTTTGAAATAATTGCGGTTGACTTCAGTTTTCGCTTATATATACGCGGTCGATTTCGCTTGAATAAATGTTATCTTTAGTTTCAGCATTTAAAATTTTAACGATGTATAAAATAAAAATATAAATTTGAGATAAAAGTATGACATAAAATCATATCTCGTTTAGCATGTGTTTCATTGTAAGCAGAATGACATTCTTTGGTTATCGGTTTGAAATATCTTCTACGTGAGAATTTCCTTTTTAGATATAAATCTAACTAAAGATTTCAGAATTTTAACTGGAATTGAATTGCTAATTAGGATATTATTCAATGAAACTTGCTGTTTTTTTAATGTAATTTCCATTTTTCTTCGTTATCTCGAAACACTTGAAGTAAAGTTTTTCATTATTGAGATAACACTCAGTACATAATTCGTATTTTCAAACTAGTTTATTTAATTTTGTTTACTAAATTCTGGTTTAAATATTTTTAAATGTCTCTGTAATTAATTGTTGACTTGTGAGCTATATTTACATCAAAATTCTTTGATCTATATTTTTTAAAAATAATATATTTCCACGCATAACTTATTATATGTTAGCCTTACTTCCAAATACATTTAAATGCCTTGGAATAAATATATTTCAAGAAACATCTCACTTGAAGTACCGTCATTCATTGAAATATACCCGCATTTAATTCTGGTTTACACATTTCATAGCTTTTAAGGAAACAGATCTCTTATTATAAAGATCTTTTAAAACTGTTCAATTTTTAGGATTACAATAGACTGAGACGTTTTAACAAATATTAGAATGCATTTGATGCAGTTAAAATATTCAAGTATCTCAGAAAATTATATAGAAAATTGTATTAACATCATTTAATTGTCTTTGCCTAAATGATATTTTTACATTAATTCACTAAAAGACAGACGTTACTGAAAGTGATATAGAAACTTTGCATATTTTGCATCCACATATCTGCGATCTATTTGTAAGAAAAGAAAATGTATCATTGCTTCATATTTATTACAGAATATATTCTTGTACATATGGAATTCAATATTAACTACGTTTGTTAATGCTTTCAAAATCGAAGAAAAAAATATTTTACTAATTGTTTAGTATTAAAACTTGCCCTTACAGTTACATGACAAACATTGATCTCTATCAGTTCAAAGTATTAAGCATTTAGCATATGTTTAACTTCCCGTTACTTTTCATTGGTAGTGTGTCGTTATGTTACTGACATCACGTGAAGAAACTCGTAGATGCAACGTCCAATTGAAGACAATGATTGTTTTACTTCCCATGAGCGATATGCATAGAGATAGCCAAATTATTCTGCATATTTAATAACTTTTAATGCATATTTAACATATGGTATAATTGTAGCGGCATTAATTTAATAAAACTCAGAATTGGTGCAAAGACATGCTTCTCGCTCTTCGCGACGGCATCCTCAGGTGATGAGGGTTGTGTTGCAATCATCACGTCTGTAGAAGGTACCATGTTTGTTGATGTTTATAGAAACCATCATGTTTTTGCTCTAATGACCTGATATATATAGACCACCCTTTAAACTGTTAGTAAATCACTCTTTTTTGTTACTTAATTATATTGCATTTTAACATTTAATATGAGTGACATGACCAAGCTTTGGTTCAGCTTCAATGCATCATTAGTTTCCTAGAAAGAAAGAAAATGTTTCGAAAGTTGAAAAATACCTTAAAATAAAATGCTATCCATTTTATATTTGGTAAAAATATTTGCACACTATTTTTAGCATTGCATACTAGTCATAAGAATTTTGTTTAGAATCAACTTTTATTATTTCAAAAAATAAAAAATGAATATCTTAAGCTTTATTTAAAAAAAGAATCATATTTAAACAAAAACATTTTTTTAAAGTTTATTATTAAGAAAAATCGAAATGTTTAAACGAAGTAAATTAATTATATACCTTTTGGTTAACCAGTTTAATTACAATCAGATGCAGACCGTTCTGGCAGAAAATTAGAAAATGCGGATTTTCTACAAAATTATACTTGATCTTGTTATAACAAGTTAAGGAATAAGGGATTTAACCTTTGACTTCAAGCCTTCTGAGATAATTTTTTTATTATTATTTTTAATTCATAGCTAGAATCTAATTTTTTGAACATTATTTTCTGATAAAAACCAATGATGAACACTTTTTTTGAGAAATTGCATTTATTTAAAGTTTGAAGGTTTAGGATATTAATTATTTTTCAAACAGTACTACAAAATGAAATAATTAAAATAAATCAGACGTATAATAATTTTCACTGAAAATGATTTAATTGAAAATGTAATGTGGTTAAATTTATTCAAATATTTGCGCTTTATAAAATTTTTTTTCCGAATGATCATTTAAAGAAGATACAATTTTCATATGAAGGGATTTCTTTTCATTGGAAGCTAATCAATGAACACAAGTCTTCAAATAAGTAGCACGAATCATGCATCACATCATTACTGGAGTTTTTTGTCCCTCTTCTGCATTTTGTTTTATAATGATATTTGTCTGAGTGTGACTCAATTTCTTTGAAATATGACCTATTACTTGAGTTCTACTGTTTAATGACTCGGGATCATGATAAAAAATGAAATGGCAATGAAGTTTAAAAACTAAAACAGAAAGCAAAGCAAATCTGAGTTAGCTATAAGATAAGATAAAAAGAATTAATTATGAAGAAATAAGTGTTCTCAAAGTCAAAAGTATTAAATAGATTTTTAAAACGATATATGATACCTTTCTTGCAAAATCACATTGCCAAACCGTAGGAAAAATATATAATGAAAGATGATAGTTCAAATATAGTGCACGTTTGTGACAGAAATAAATTCATTTAACGGAATAGATGAAAAAATGGTATGTTTAGTGAACATCATGAAAAAAAATATTTTATTGTGAAGATTGTATAATTTCGTCAAAATGCATCATTCACACAACTAGCTAGTCTTATTTTATCTTATGTATTCTATTTGAGGTACAATTGTCTCAGTTAATGAATACACTAAAATAAAAGTGAAACTTTAAATTTTTAAGCATATATTAGATTTCGAAAAATAAGATCCAAAACAAAATATATATATAATTATTTTTATTTTATCGTATTTTCAGAGATATCGACATAGTTATTGTGTTCCTGAAAGCCTTCTGAAAACCACTTTGCCAGTCCAGATCTCTTACCCCTATTCCTCAAAATTAGAGGAAGAAAAATTAAATCAGTTAAAAATCTTGAGCATTTAAGCTTTAGAATTATTAATCGTTATACAATTGTCTTAATATGTGTTAATTTATAAATTGTAACATTTTGGTTGACTTACCGATAAACCTGAAAATTTTTCCTTGCAATTTCAATAAGTATGAAATTTTAAATAAAAATTGTTACATTTATAAATTACCTTTTACAAGTAAGCGCCTTAGCCATATCCTCCAAGACCCTTATCCATATATTTACGCTTTACAAGTAACCCTTATACATATCCACCATATCCATAGCTTCCATAACCACCATATCGATAGCCTTCATAACCACCATATCTGACAACATAATCGCCATATCCGAGTCCGTATCCGTGTCCTTGTGCTTCTCTGAAATATCTGCTGCTGATCCCTCGGTCTATTGTTTTTATTGCTTGCCTTTTTTTATAATTTTTGTGTTAATACAATATCTAATGAAGCATTTAGTGATTAAATTACGTCTCAGTTTTCTAAAAACTAAATTTTCAATCTTGATGCTCGCATGAGCATATTTCGTCATCAGAGAAATTTATTTAATTTATAGAAATTCAAAGCAAATAATTAAAAAAAAATCTAATAACCCTGTATGCCAAATGTAATTTCTAGATTGGAAAATGCTATAATTTTTTTTTATATTTCTACCAACTGCTTTAACAAGCACTGGAACTAAAAAAATAAAAGAGCTATCTCCAACATTTCTTATAATTATGTAATATTAAGAATCTTTATTCAGTTCTGATTTTTAATAAAATTTGACTTGTTAAATTGCGAATTTCATTCATTTCATTTATATTATGAAATAAAAGAAATGCGAAACTTTTATTTCCTTTTAATGTATATCAAGTAACGTTATATAAATATTGTACTCGTAAGCATGACAGAAATTATTCATTTTTTTTGTATATAATTGTGTTTGATTTCTTTTATGTTCTTTAAAATTTTTTCTTGGGATTGTTTGTTTTTAATATTTTACAAAAATTGGCTTATTTTTGCGAATTTTGTTATATATTTGTTAAGTTGATACAATTGTCCCTTCATAGTTGCCAAAAAAATCGTATAAATCAATAAAATTTAGCATAATGCAAAATATCTAAATTATTTTCTGAAATGCAGACTGATTTTTCTAAATGGTTTTTTTTCCTGAAGGACGATATAGAATACACAATATTCAATACTGTAATTGTAGTAATCAGAAAAAGTAAGATAATTATGTGTTTCTGAAAAAACTGATAACAAAAAAAGGAACACAATTCAATCAGCAATATTTATTTATTTTCCACAGCATTATTTTATCTTTTCATTTTTGTTTAACTGATTCATAGGACACACTTTGCGGTCACAGATTTTAAAACCCTGCAAAGAGAAATATATCTATTATTATAAATTAAAAAATATTCACTATTATTATTATTGCGTGAATATTTTTTCGAATAATAGAATAAACTAAGAGTTTCCAAACTTTTAGAAAAGAGACACGCTTTAATGAAATGCATATAAGCAATAAATTTGAAATTTAAAGAAACATTTCTTATTTTTAAATCTACTGAGCTACTTCTATGAATGAAATTCATTTTACATTTTGATTTTCTTCTAATGAGAGGAATAACTAAATTTATAATATTTGAAATAATTTATTTTATTTATACTAATATGGGAAAGTGCTTTAATATTAAAAAAATTGAAATTCAATCTTCATATTATGTTAAACGTAAATAAACATTCGAAAATTTTGGAAGGAAAATATTATTAAAAGTTTTAAAGAAAAATATTTATGTATTGCATTCAGCACTTTCTGTATAAAAAGGACAATTCATTTAATCTTATATCATTTCAATTTATATATATTGTAGTAGTATATATTGTAGTTTATATATATAGCCTTTATGTTGAAAAGTTAATGCAAAAATTAAAAGAACAAGTGCTTACTGGTAAATCGTTTTTAAAAATAACCATAATAACCGAGTCCTCCCAAGTATCCTCGGTATCCTAGACCATAGTTGTTGTAAGGTCCGAAACCAAGTCCATCATATCCGAAATATCCGTTTCCGTATCCGTAATAATATGGTGCATATCCGTAGAGACCATAGAAGCCATCATATCCTGGTGTGTGGTGAATGACATCGACGCCGGTTGAAGCGCAAGCGATGGCTGCCATAGCCAAAACAAGAGCAAGCTACAGAGGAGAAAGAATACAAATTAGATTTTATCTGTAAAAAAAATTAATAACATGCTTAATAAATTATTCTATGAATTAATGTTAAAAGACCCAATAAGAAGAAAGAAATTAATTTTGAATGACTCAATTAAAAGAATACATGTTAAAAGACTCAAAACATGTATGAATTAAGAAAGAATTTTACATATCAATAATTAATAATAACAAATTTTTTCATCTCTATCCTTGCATTTGAGAAGAATTTCATAACCTTATATCTTCATGAAAAAGATATTTCAAAATAAGTAGTTCAAAACTTATAACTATTGACCGAAATAACGTTGTCTCTCGATTTCAAAAAAAATATATTTAAAGATTGTTGTAGCTGGCTACAATTTTAGTTGACAAATCAAAAATAATTAGGAAAAACAATATGTCATCTGTAAGTGGTACAACATAGAATACGCATTTCGTGTGACTGGAAAGTTTCTCTTTATTAAAATGATTTATTTTTAAATTTAGATCCTCATAAAACGAAAGTTTTTTTAAAACTATATAAAGTACCGATGTACAAAGCATGAAGTACGCATGTACAAGGAATATTTATTCATTCATACAAAGAATTTTATTTATGGATTACAAAAGCTAAATTTTTCAAATTCTACGACTATTCTTAAATATATTATGATTATAATTAGGATATTCTAATCACGCACTGATGTAATTTAACTCATGCCTTCCGTTTTCTTCAAATATTCGATACTAACTACAAAGGTGGACTGGTTAAAAAGGCAAGTATAAGGGTAAGTATAAAAATATCAAGAAACAATATCAATAAAGGTAAGTAGAAAAATATCAAGAAACAAGTAATAGTGCATTTTTTCAAAAACTGAGCTATATTCATTGGTAAATTGGCGACCGTTGCTGATAAAGAATATAATATTATGCAAGAAAGAGCACAAATAAGAATGTATTTGTGTATATTATGTAAAATTCTTCTTATTTATTTTTTAACTCTTGCTGTACTGTTAATTGGAATTCATTTACTCTCCCATATTGGATCTGGTTCAAATATATCAGTAAAGGTTTCTTCTAGAGTTTTTTTTTAACAAAATTCAAAAGAAACATCAATAAATTAGCGTTAGGATATGAAGTTAAATGAGTAATAATCAGAAATCAATTGAAATTTAATGAGTAATAATGTATATGAAATAAAAACCATGGTATTCTTTTAAACTTTTATGTTATTGCCAAATGATTTCTGACTGAAAATTCAACTACTATAAAGGAATAGGAATAATGATTTTAGAAAATAATGGAAAGTGTTATGTACTCTGAAATTATTAAAAGAACTGTCAAGTCACGAAAAAATGTATTGCAGACCCAAACTTTTAATTTTTAGCTAAAACAGAAAACCAATATATTGTACATAATTTCTTTGCACTAATGTTTATATATAAATGAATAATACAATCATTTGCATCATGAAGAATAAACAGGTTTAAAAACAGAATAGAAAATCTTACCACGGCCTTCATCATTTTGCAGCACTTGGATATTTCAGGCTTCTTTCAACGGAAAGTATTGAAATAATTGCTGTTGGCTTCTGTTTTTCTCTTATATATACGCGGTAGATTTCGCTTGAATGACAGTTTACTTTATTTTCGACATTTAAAAGTTTAATGAAATATAAAGATACATATTTAAAGATACATGTTAAAGATACATATATAAAAAATATATTTGTCAGATTAAAAAATCATATAAAATCATGTCTTGTTCAGCATGTGTTTCATTGTAAACAAAGTTTTATTACTGGAATTATGTTGTCGGATTAAGGTATCTTTTGAGTCAGAAAATCCTTTTTAGATAAAAATCTGACTAAACAGTTTTGATGCTTAACTTCAACTGAATTGCAAAGTAGGATATTATGTGAAGAAATTTTTGTTTTTTAATGAAACATTCATTTTGATCCTTTATCTAGAAATGCATGAATTAAAGTTGATTCATTAAAAATTGAAAGCATAGTTCGTATTTTTTAATTTAAAAAGTTTTCATTGAATTCTGATATTAAGTTGTTTTTTTATTGTTATAGCTGTATTTTAATATAGACTTTTTTATTTATATTTACTTCTTAATATTTGGAAATATATTCAAAAATTAATATATTTTTATGGATAACATATTTATGTGAGCCTCCTTTTTAAATACATTTTGATGACTTGTAATAATTTTTTTCTTATGCTGTTACTATGAATGAAACATATCACATAATTTCTACTATCGTTACTGAATGGAACATATCACCATGTAATAGTTTACACAATTCATAGCATTTAATGTCACAATTCGTAGCTTTTGATAAAGCAAATATGTTATTTTGAAGTTCATTTAATACTATTTGATTTTTTCGAACACAGTAGTCTGAGATTGAGATTCGGATCCGCAGTGATCGGTGTAGTTGATATTTTCTTGTGCTCTTCAAAATATGGCTATTAAATGAAAAATGATGGATAATTTCTGTTGAATGTGATGATAAAGTGTAGCTGAAACCCTGGATTAACAGGTTTTTGAATTTTATTTCAAAATTCTT
Organism: Argiope aurantia; assembly: GCA_026543865.1. Classification (NCBI taxonomy): domain Eukaryota; kingdom Metazoa; phylum Arthropoda; class Arachnida; order Araneae; family Araneidae; genus Argiope; species Argiope aurantia. The sequence goes on from JAPMOR010024185.1 coordinate 158,512, forward strand.
TAGCATCTTAGAAGTTTTGACTTTCTGAAGTGTAGTTGTGGCAGAAACGCCCACTTGTTTGGGTAGCCATTTTGTTGTGTGTTTACCATGTAAGAAACTGCTATCGATATCTGCGTTCAGTGCATGAACTATTTGCAGGACTCGGATATTGTCCTACTGTATCCAAAGATTTCTTTACTGTGCAGAATCTTATTTTGTGATTTTTTACCAATTTTAAATTCCAATTTATGGAAAGTATCCATAAATGTGTTGAAAATTAGTTGACAACAAAACTGTTTGGAAAATTTCAGTTCTCTTGAGTGCATCTAATTAGTAGAAATTCTTGCTATATTTTAGATAGTCTTTTTATTGCTAAAAAATTTATTGAGATTTTATTTGGACAGTTTTTTAAATGCGTTTCTAATAATTCAAATTTAAAATTGGGAAAGTCTTCCAAATATTTCGTTAAAAGCTTGCTTAAGCTTTACTCACTGTTGCACTAGAAATTTAGACTTCGTGAAAAAATGGAATCAGACATAAACAGGACGGATAGAGAACACTTTGCTGATGATAGCGATATTCTAACTAATGATGAGAATTTATTTTACTCGCCAAAGGGAGCGGGAATGATAATCCCCGATACACCAACTCCGATTAAAGGATTTAAAGGATTGACATATAAAGACTTTAAGAAATCATCAGATTCTGATTCAAATGAGATAATTAAATCTTCAATGCAGACGTACAGCAAAATACAAATGGCCACAAAACGGAAAAAGAAAAATGGAAAAATGAAAACAGGGGAAAATCGTCCTAAAGATAAAAGACAGTGCATTCCTCTTAAAGGCAATGAGAAAGAAAGAAATTATGGTATTGCAAATGCTAAAAAGGCAGAGAATATGGATACAAGTGATAACGAAATAATACTAGAGGAAAATAAGCAACCCTTTGGTCCATTGGGAATATTAGAAACATTTGAAAATATTATCAATAAATATAGGATTGAGGGTAATGCGGCTGAAGAATTGAGAAACTTATTTTTGAATGTTTTGTCAAATTCTTCTGTAACCAAAATGAATTCAACAGATGATAATCATGGACCAACATTCGCAAATGTGGTTAAAAATCTCAACAGGGATGGCATAGTGGGAAAAAAATTCCATTGAAACCAGGTTTAACTTTTATTAAAAGGATCCAAGCCTCCAAAAAGCTGTTGGTGGGAGAAGACAGGAATCAAATTCAACAAAAAATAATACATGCGAATGAAAACGATAATAAAACACCATTGTTAAGACCTAAAGCAAATCTGCCTACACTGGTGGTTAGACCAATTACAGAGGCAATTGACTCATCGATTAAAATGAGAAAGACATTGGAAGCGAATATCAGCCCAAAGGGGATGGAAATTAAAATTTTAGGTTTGAAGCCAGGAAAGGGAAATGGTGTTCTGGTTCAAGTTGAAACACCGGAAATGGTAATAAAGTTAAAAGATGCAATTAACAGTCATACAAATTTGCAAAATGTATGCAAGGCTACTACTCCACAGATAAGAATGCCTCAAATCATTATTTATGATGTGGAAAAGAGTGAGAGACCCAGGGAGGAGGAAGAATTGGATTTTCTCAATCAAATCAAGCTAAGCAATGACATAGTAGGGAATATGCGGGTTCTGTTTAGGAAAAAAAAGGAAGAGGTAGCTCGTCTCACTGGGTTATAAGTTTGGACCCGAAAGCGTTCCGAATAATTAAAGATAAAGCAAGATTACAGTGTGGTTTCGGATCGTACAGATTTAGAGAATTTGTGGAACCCCTTACATGCTTTAAATGTCTCAAATATGGGCATGTTCAATATAAATGTATGCAAAAAGTAGATAGCTGCTCCAAGTGCTTGGAAATGCATAACTATAAAAATTGCACAAAGCAAATTCCAGAATGCAGAAACTGTAAAGAGTATCGCAAAAGAACAAAAATTATGATTCAAACGGATCATATTGCAACATAGGAGCATTGCCCTGTATTTATCAGGGAGAGAGATCAGTTGATTAAACAAACGAATTATGAATAATAAGCCTTTCAATGATAATTCTTGGCGTGTTATTCAACATAATATAGGTCGGGGTAAATATGCGACAAAGGAACTCCCAAATTTATTTGGGGACAATATTTCAGATGTTTACTTGTTACAAGAACCATATACAATGAAAGGAAAAATAATAGGACTTCCCCTAGGATGGAGAATAATTTCTCACCCTTATGGGAAGGCGATTATAGCAGTAAGAAACCAAGATATTTCTGTTTTGACAAGATTTACTAGCGAAAACATATTAGCAGCCAATTTATCAGTGGGAAATAGTGAAATTACTGTGGTATCGGCATACTTCCCACCGACTCATAATAAAGAAGAAATCTGCAGAGTACTTGGAAATCTGTTTGAACAGTTGGGGACATCATCCATACTTATTGGAGGAGATTTCAATCTTCATAGTCATCTGTGGGGAAATGAAATTCCCGATCATAGACCACAAGATGAAGCCGGCTCGTTCATAGAGTTCATCTTTAAGAAGAACCTTGTTATTTGGAATGATCCAAACTCATTACCAACGTTTCAATCTGCACGTGGAAGAAGCTGGATTGATGTCACCTCATCAACTAAAGACCTGCATGACAGAGTAATGGGCTGGAAGGTAATCCAAAGTACTCTGAGTGACCATGGCTTTTTGGATTTTCAAATTAATATGGGTGACAAAGTTTTTTCAGCAGAAAAATTTAAATTAAGCAAGTGGAAAATTCGAAAAATTAGTTCTCAAGTGGCTGAAAAATATGCTAATATAAGCGAAACAATGCAAAGGATAAACACTAAAAAAGATTTAGAAGTATGGGTAATAGAATTTACAGAATTCATTCAAGGAAATAGCCAAAGATCAAACAGTAAAGAGACAAATCTTCTCAGGGTCCCCTGGTGGGACACTGAACTGGAGAAACAAAGAAAACTGACAAGAGCCTTGCGGCATAGATACCAACGATGCAAAAACACTGAAGAGAGAAGGAAGAGAAGACAAATTTATAAAAAAAAATGAATCAATATACAGAGGAATGTTAAGAAAGAAAAGTATTGAATGCTTTGAAAAGTTATGTAGCGAAATAACGAGAATGAACCCTTTTGAACTACCTTATAAATTAGCGGCAGATAAAATGAAAAGGAAAACAGTTTTGCATGGTGTCAAAAAACAGGATGGAACAAAAACAAAAGAAACTATTGAAACTATTGTGAGATGCGTTTTCAAAGAGGAACAGTCTCAACAAGAGAGTAAAAAGCAGAAGAAAATGAGGAAAAGTATTGAGTTATATAAAACAAAAGAAAAAGATAAAATATTCACAATTAATGAAATAAGAACGACGATTAATAAAATGGCTAAAAAGAAAACACCAGGATTAGACAACATCCAGATGGAGATGCTTGCTGAAATTAACAGAAAGAATCCACTCATACTTTTAAATTTATACAACAAGTGCCTAGAATTAGGTGTGTTCCCTAATCAGTGGACGGTAGCAAAACTGATTTTAATTCCTAAAACTAATAGAGACTTGGAGGATCCTAAATCCTATAGACCAATTTGTTTGCTAACAACAGCAAGTAAAATCTTGGATAAACTGATAACTCAAAGAGTACAGCACTTATTAACGGCACAAAATAGGCTGCATCATGATCAACATGGTTTTTGATATAACCACTCTTGTGAAACAGCCCAGAATGCACTATGGAGTAAAATACAAGCTGCGATGAATCAAAAACTAAAAACAACAGTTATATCTTTGGATGTAGCTGGAGTGTTTGATTCAGTATGGAGGAAAAGCCTTTTATATGCCCTTATAAAAATTAATTGCCCTAGCAATCTTTTTGAAGTGATTAAAGATTACTTAAATGAAAGGAAATGTATTTACCAATATGGAGAGAATAATTGGGAATTTATAATGGATAGAGGAGTGCCACAGGGCTCATGCAGCGGACCGTTATTCTGGAACTTGGTTATGAATTCTGCATTTAAAATCAATCTTCCAGCAAACTGCTTTATACAGGCGTATGCCGATGATGTGCTACTAATAATCTCGGGAAGAACAAAAGATGAACTGGAAATTAAAGGAAAACAAATCATTCATAGGCTAGTAAAATGGGGCAAAATACATAAACTTGAGTTTAATGAACGGAAAACAATTCAAATGCCTATTACATTTGGAGAACGTTTAAAATTAACAGATCCACCTAACATAAAAATGGGCAATAACAATATAAATGTGTCAAATCAAATTAAATACTTGGGAGTTACATGGGATAGCAAATTGACATTTACGTCGCATTTTTGTAAGGTCAAGAAAAAAGTGGATGTATTAACATATAAACTAGTGACAGTTGCGGATAAATTTTATGGAAAAAGGAAATACCATCTAAGAAGAATCTATATTGGAGCTATTGAGCCATTTGTTCTTTTCGGGCACAGAGCATGGGGACATAGGCTAAATCTAAAGAAAATCAGAGAAACGTTAAATTCAATCCAACGGCGCCCTCTCATCATTATGTCTGGGGCATATAGAACCATTTCTACAGAAGCCCTTCAAGTGATAACGGGAATTTTGCCAATGGATCTCAGAGCAACAGAAATTTTTACTAAATTTCAAATAAGAACTTCTAGTAATAAAGTTAAAATAGGAAACAAATGCTTCAGCAAAAAAGATTATGAGATGTGTTTTGACAAGTTCGAACAACATCCTGCAGAATGGTTTATTCATGGTTTTCAAATGAAAATCCCAGATATAGATGGAAAAGAAATTTTTACAGATGGTTCAAAAGATGAAGCTGCCATAGTAGAAGTAGAAGCTGCCATAGTAGTATACTACTATGGGAAAGAGATCGATAAAAGTCTTGTGAAATTATCGAACCATGCCACAAGTTTCCAGGCAGAAGTGCAAGCTTTAAAGATGGGTATTGAATATTGTGAAAGGGTGGAGGACTGACAGAAGTGCTCAATTTTTTCAGATTCTCTGCCAGTCCTACAAGCCATACAATCATCTCACAATTGTAATAAGGAAATATGGACGATAAAAGAAAAGATAAAAAGTGAAAAAACTAACAAGTGGATAGAGTTGAATTGGGTTAAGGCCCATATTGGGATATATGGTAATGAAAAGGCGGATCAATATGCAAAGTTGGCGGCACAGAAAGAGGGTGTTGATATGGTTGTCCCCAAATCAAATGGTGTCTTAAAATGGGAATTAAGAGAAGAAATAAAGCTGCAATGGTTTGACAGATGGTATATGTCCAAAAACGGAAGAGTAACTTTCGATTTTATTCCTAATCCAGAAATAAAAATAAGAAGATACCATCCACTGATAATCCAAATTATATCTGAACATGGGAGATTTCCTGCATATTTCCAAAGATTTGGAAGAATGCAGGACACTAAATGCATTTGTGGAGGAATCGGTACTGTTTACCACTATTTAAAGGAATGTATTGAAATCTCGGAGCTAAGAAAAAATCTGAAAATAATAAATAATGACTTAAGCACAGTACTGATGGTACCAGATAATCTTAAAATTCTGAAGGACATGATGTCAAAAATTATCAGTTTTTTACCAACTATTTGAGAGTTTGTAGATAATGAAATAGGACAGTAATTGACCAATTTGTGGCCAATTACATCGAAGAGAATGACAGTTTGACAAAACGGTCAATGCAAGGATGGACAATGCTAAAGATAGCAGTCGGCCACTATAAATCCTGTCGATACTGCTACGTTCAGTGGTGGAGGGGTGGTCGGCTGTACGCAACAAGAAGAAGTAGTCTGAGATTTTATAATAAGAATGTATCTGATGAGGTAAAAATATTCCGGTATCACCGAATATAATATAAAAAATTATCCAAATATAATTTTTTTGTCTGTACTTAACGATTATTCATGTTTTAATTAAACAAAACAAATGGCTGAAGACATATGTTATTGAATGTGATGCAGAAACTTTGCTTAACATAATTTTCTTATATATTTTGTTATAATTAAAAGAATAAACGAAGTCAGTAGACATATTTGTGATCCATTTCTGAGAAAGAAGATTTATTATTATTCGATATAGATTTTAAAAATATATTTTTATTTACCAGGAATTTAAGTTGACTGCTTTTGTTAATCATTGAAAACGTGAAAAATCTATTTTCCCAATTATTTAGTTCCACATATAATCCAAAAGAAATCCAAAGAGAAGTAGAAATCCAAAAACGGTCGGATTCATGTTGTTATGCCTCAAATAACGCATCATTTCTTTAGAGATTTAACTCTACAATTGTCAAACGGATAAGGAAATGAGTTCCTAGTGGACAGGTCTTTGTATCATGAAAAGGGAATCACTTTTTAAGAATAAAGCCTCAAATTTTAGAAAAAAATGTTGGAAGCAAAGTTTAATTTTTAATTAATAATTTAGAATAACATTAAATAGATAAAAGCTTTAATATATTTAATAGGCATCAAAGCACAATAATTTATTAATTTAGGACTTAATTAATTCTTTAATAAAGTTTCAAATATTATGAATAATATATTATTTTTGGAATTTATTATTTGCAAGTATTGCAAACCTTTTCACGGAACTTTTTGCACTTTCTCGAGTATTTTGCCGCCATTTTCATAGGTGTGCTCTCTTATTTGCTTTATATAGAGCAATTTCATAATATTTGAAAAATTCTCTTCATTTTATCACAAGTGTATAATGCTTCGTTTCTATCATCTTCTGAATGCTACATTTCACATATTTAATAATTCATAGAGATAAAGTATTTACCAAAGAGGTTAGTGAAGAAATCACAGCTGAAATTTAAAATTAAAAATCCTATTTTCAATCTTGATATGTTTGTGCCATACAAAATACTAATTTTCATTATCACAGAAATTTATACAACTCTTTACAGAGTATTAAACTCAGTGCTACATTTAAGACCGTTTTTATAAATGAAACATTTAAAAAAGAGAATTATCTATCTCAGTACATCAAGAGAAAATTTAAAAAAATCGGCTTCTTTTGGAGAGAATTTTTCTTTTTTTTTATTGAAATACAATTTAAATTTTATTTAGAAATGAAGAGAGCTCAAGCAATGCTCAACTTGATTTGTCTTGGATTATTGACCCAAGAGCCATTCTTTGATCATTTTGTGCCTGGTTAAGATTGTATTTTTAAAAAATATTATGTGTCAATAATTATAAGCAGTGGAAAGATGAAAAAATTGTCTAAAAAAGAAAATCTCAATAAATGTCGAAAATAAATGGAAAAAAAGCAAAGATTAAAATAAACTAAAGAGTGCAATCTAATGCATTTTAGAAAGGAAAAGAGAGTTGATTATGTTGTATTTTGCCAATGAATAACAAAAGAATAAGAGAATTTGTCGGAATTAAATGAAGTCTTTCAACATTTAAAAGAGGGCATTCAATCAAAATAGAGCTGACAGACTATCACAATGAGGGCTTGTTTTCCCTTTATTACATACCGGTGAGTTTGTCCTATATGATTAATACTAAATCTTTTTAAAAAGTGTCATTTTATCTATTTTAAAGCTGGAAAAAAATTATATAACTAGTTCTATTGCTGTTGGTTTATTGCCAGTCTTCATTAGACCAATAAATTTGCTCAGCATTGAAAAAATTAGCCATGATATTCTATTTAAAATCAGGAAAAGGAATGACCATATAGAGATATTCGGTTACTAATTTTTCTCGAACGTTTCATTTCCGATATCCTTTTATCAGATCATATCGAAGAAAATAAAAATATAAGCCCTAGAGGAAACAATTTGTAATAAAGTTCTACAATTTTCAATAGAATGCATCTCTTGCATAGTTAAAAAATTTCAGCTATTATAAATTACTAAATGAACATTGAAAAATTTATATTTGTTACAAAGTTTTTCCAGTTCAACCAGTACAAGTTGAACTGCAATGATTTCTGCAGTAAATGTGGAACATGAATGGCAAGTTTCAAGACATTCCAGAATGTTTCCAGACATTGTTTTTCCAGAAGGAGTTCTAAAATGAAATATTTAATTTTTTTTATTCATCGATAATTATAGGATTAATACTTCGATAATATGATCCGTGTTCAGAAAAAGAAACACAGATACTGCCAAATAGTATACACTGTTTTACATTTGGAAATTTTTTTAAAGCTTTTAATTAATAAAAATCATAAAATTTCCAAAGAGGAATACTGTTTGTTGCCTGAGGAAATACTTTTCAATTGCTGAAGTTTAGGCATCCTTGTGAAAAAAAAAATCCAATGAGAATTTGCTATGTACTTGTAGAACTAAAAAGAGACAAAGCTGAAAATTATAGAAAGCATGATTACAAAAAGGTGAAATTTTAAAATAATGACGTAAGACCGATTTGTCATGTTAGCTTAAAAAATCATAATAATCAATACAGAACATTTTTAGCAAACAATCATGTAGATTACCCAAAATATTCTGAGTGCGGAATGAAGTACAGGATTCAGTTTTTGAAGTACTGTTTTTCTAGAAGATTTATAGATCCGTAGTTAATTTTAGATAGCAGAATGGTTTTAAAAATGCGAATCCTGGGTAACCAACCTACACTTCATTTGCTGAATGAATGTGCAAATTATTTTCTCATTCTGACCTTAAAGCCATTAATGGGCCACAAATTTTAACTTTTTGTCAAATATGATTCCCTGGAATCGGAACTCATTCACAAATGCTTTTCTGTTGTTTTCATGCTCTATTTTAATTTTCAAATGGATGTTGCGTTTAACATAGAAGCTACTGTTTATTCCTGCTGTTTTTCATGACGCTAAGGCAATCCTATTAACAACAGAGTATTTTTATTGGAAAATTCCTCCTCAAATTAATAATAATTCCTTCTCAGTTAAATAAAATTATATATTTCTCAAATTAATATATTATATTGATATTGTCGTATAACCACCACCTATCAATGGCCTGGTTAATAAATATGGTTACGAGACATATCCTTTGATTAAATGTGAAATGATAATCGGTTTCAAGATTCAAAATGCTTTTTAATGCATATCGAAATTTTTGAAAGCCGTTTTGGTTTTAAAAGTGAATATTATTCATAATTAAAAATTAAATAAGACTCCAATTAAAAAATTAATAAACAGTTGAAGTGAATTTCGTCCAACAAATCTATAGCAAAAAAAATTGTTAGAGTATTTGGTGTATTTGTACAAAAAATAAAGACAAAGAATCAGTAATCAGTGTATATAGAAAATTCATTTCGTGCTAAAATTGTTCTGCTTCATGGATTTCTGTTATTAATAATTTAAGAAATTTCTCGAATGAAATTGGGGTAAAAATACAACATTTTTTTTTCTAATTCAAAAAAGACGCAATTTTTTACAATTATGGAATATTTAGAAATTTTAAACTTTTTAAAATTATTTATTAAATTTGCTTTCTTAAATCACTATTTCTGATCATTTCTTTTTTAAGAATACTTTCTTACATTTATATGATCAAATAAGAGAATATTATTCTTTTATTTCTTATTAAAGTATATCAAATTACGTTATATTTATATTATGTTCTTAAGTATGTCAGGAATTATGTCATTTTTTTTTCATATAACCCGGTTTTATTTATTTATTTTTTAAGTTTTCCTTCGAACGTTTTTTTTTTGGAAATGTCCTTACTTTTGTGCGTTTTATAATATATTTGTTGAGTTGCAACAATTGTCTCATCGTGGCTCTCAAACATCGTATAATACAATAACATTTGCATTAAGCAAAATAAAAAAATGAAACGGCGAATTTTTGTGAGTAATATGTCTAAATTATTGCAAATGTCTAATTTATGTCTAGATTAAAACAAGGATATTGTTTTTTTCTAAAAGATTTCATACTGAAATGTGTCATATGCTACATTAAAAATTGTTTGTGTAGTAATCAGAAAGAGTAAGAAAATTGTCTGTTTCTGAAGAAAATAATAATTAAAAAAATCAATTCAATTCAATCAGGCACACTTTATTTATTTTTTTACATTAATTACATAATTTTACATTTTGGGATAACTGATTCAAGGACAAACTTTCTGTCACAGATCTTTCCAAACCTGCAAAGAAAATAATATCTAATATTATTATTAAAAAAAATAGTTACAAATAATTTTTTGACGAATTCAAAATACTGATTTTAAAATTTTCTAGAAATGTTTTAATTGATTTAAAATACTTAATATCAATGAAACCATTTTAATACTTTACTATTAGCAAAAGCTGCTTATATAATTTTTCTGATAATGAACAAAGTAAGAATTTCTAAAATCTTTAGAAAATAGGCACAATGTAATAAATCCATATAAGATATAAATTTGAAATTTAAAGAAAATTTTCATTACTAAATCTTTTAAACCTAATTGCTTGGCAAATTCAATGAATAAATAAAAAGTATTTTAAATTTTGATTTTTTTTCTAATGAGAGTAAAAAATGAATACTTAAGTAATACTTTTAAAAGTATACTTAACACATTTGAAATAAATGAATAAATAAAAAATGAAAATTCTCTTAATAGATTATTGGAATTTTTATGTTGAAAATGTAGGTTTTAAGGTAGAAAGTAATGCAAAAATTAAGAGAAAAAGTTCTTACTGATAATTGGTTTTTAAAAATAACCGAGTCCTCCTAAGTATCCTCGGTATCCAAGACCATAGTAGTTGTAAGGTCCGAAACCAAGTCCATCATATCCGAAATATCGGTTTCCGTATCCATAGTAATATGGTGCATATCCGTAGAGACCATAGAAGCTATCATATCCTGGTGTGTGGCGAATGACATCGACGCCGGTCGAGGCACATGCAATGGCTGCCATAGCCAGAACAAGAGCGAGCTACAGAAAAAGTAAGAAACTAAATTCACTGATTCAACTAAAGTCATTGATAAATTGGAGAACATTGCTGTTAAATGTATAATATTATGCTTGAAATAACACAATTAATAATGTATTTGAATTTATTACATAAAATACTCCTTAATTTGTCTGTAATCCGTGCTCTACAGTTCATTAGGGTTTATTCATCCATTCTCCCGTATTGGATCTGGTCCGCATATATCAGTCAAATTTTGTATAGTTTTGAAAAAAATTTAACAGAAGAATCAATAAACTAAAGTTAGGAATGAAATTAATAATCAATACAAAGTTAATGAATAATAAAGTAAAAAAAGGCATTGGCCGTGATATTTTTTCAAACTTTTATATTGTTATGAATTGATTTATGACTGAAAATTCAACTACTATAAAGGAATAGGAATAATAACTTTAGAAAGTACAGGAACGTTTTAAATACTTTGAAATAAATAAAAAATACGTAAAAATGGGATTCCGTTTCAAACTTCTAATTTTTAGCTAAAATAGAAACCATATATATCACATATCATTCTTTTTTTGCACTAATATTTGTATTTAAATAAGCAATACAATCATTTGCACGATGAAGAATAATTAGGTTTAAAAACAGAATAGAAAATCTTACCACGGCCTTCATCATTTAGTAGCACTTGATATTTCAGGCTTCTTTCAACGGAAGTTTTTTAATTAATTGCTGTTGGTTTGGGTTTTTCGCTTATATATACTCTGAAGATTTCGCTTGAATGATTGTTTACCTTAGTTTTAGCATGTAAAATTTTAACGAAGTACAAAACAAAGATAGATATCTGAGATTAAAACAGTTGCATAAAATTATGTTTCGTTTCGCATGTGCTTCATTGTAAGCATAGTGGCATTACTAGACTTATGTTATCGGGTTGAGGTATGTTCTCCGTACAGAAAATCTTTTTCAGATAAAAATCTGACTAAATATTTATGATGCTTAACTTCAAATGAATTGCAAATTAAGATATTACGTAATGATATTTGTGGTATTTAAATGAAATATTTATTTTTCTCCTTTATCGAGATATGCATAAAGTAATGTTTATTCATTAGGAATTAAAAATTGAAAGCATATTTCGTATTCTTTAATTAGTTTATTTAATTTTTTTAATTGATTTCTGATATTGATAAAAAAATTTTAATACAAGTGCAATTTAATATCAAGTTATTAGTGATATAAGTTTACATCTAAATATTTTGATCTATATTAAATAATTAATATAGTCCACGATATTATATATTATTCTCGTTTCTAGATGTCTTTTGATGCCTCGGAATAAATTTATTTCCAGGATATCTCTCATAAAATATTGTTACTCAATAAAACACATTCAGACTCAACATCTATTTATATGATTCATTACTGACTAGCCGCCTTTGGCGACCAGCCGGTTCGCCAGGATTACCTCTCACTACAATTTTCAATTAAATATTTTAGGTAACTGGTCTCTTAATAGATTCTCAAACAAAACATTTTTAATCTTCAAATTTTGATAGTCATACCAAACTTATACTGTTGTTTAGATCGTTTCGTTCAATTTACTATATATATTTTGCTAATTTGTTGTCATTTCCGGTAAAACTTCAACTTTAATTTAAAGTGGAAATGATGAAATTGCAATTAATATAAAGATATTTTTAATAAAACCAAGCGTTTTATTTTATTTATCATCTTTATTGTTATTTATTATTATTATTATTATTGAATATGAGTATTGCAAACAGAATCGCTCGGTATATAAGTCTTATGTGAAATACAAAATATTTTTCATAATTTATGTAATATCTCAAAGAATAATTCAACAAAAACTTCACACATTCAGCATAAAATTCAGTTTTTAGATTTGCTTTCTTGAATTAATCTTGAGAAACATACGCGCTAATTGGCGTATTTTCTTTGAAACGATCGATGGAAAATCTAAAATTATAATTTTTTTATTGAATAGTGATATTCAAATTTTCATAAATCAGTCAGTTTAAGTGATTGATTTAGTTGATTGGAAATTAACTCTTTTTATTTAAAATATTAGTGTTTCAAGAACATTTTGTTATTCGTGATATCCACAGCAGAAGGTTAAAGTAAAATCAAAAATTCTTTATTTATTAGAGCATTTATTGAATCAAGTTACATAAAATATACTCATTTTCCATTTAGATCATTTTAGCAGATTTGTGTCTTACTAAAGGTTTACAAATGAGCTGTGTTTCCCTGATTTGAATGGGTATCCTGTTCATATTAAACAAAACTTGCCTTAAAAAAACTGATTTATTGGATTAATAATATAGAGAGTGTAAAAGATCATAAAATAATTTGTCTTGAATTTATTTTTTAGAAAAAATAATATTTCATATTTGTTTCATTTCCTACAGACACGTGCCGAAAATTATATTTTTTTCAGATTTTAATTCCAAAAAGATTTAATTTATTTTTAGTTGGGGCTTTAATCAATGTGATGGCAACACTTTGAGAAAAGCTAATTTTTTCCCATGAATACGAAACGTGCTCGAGCAGCTTAAATTTTATTTTTATTTTGTACGACAAAAAATTGTTGAAAAATATATTTTAAATATTTATTTAAAAATTCATTAAAAATAGAAATTTAATTTTAAGGTTAAAACATTGGTATCATTTAAAAGATAAATTTTTGATCTTTAACTTCATGTAAAAATCTTTTTTGTGCGGTAATATTTTCGGAAGTTATAGCAGAAGCCCGCCAAAATTTCGCTTAATTTTTAAATAAATAAAATTCTAATTAAAAATTGGAAAAATAACCTCCAGGTGCCCATTCGCGGCCTCCAAAGTATACACGTGCCAAATTTGGTAGCTGTAGGTTGAATGGTCTAGCCTGTGGAGCGCCAACACACACACACACACACACACACACACACACACACATTGAGCTTTATTTTAAGTATAGATAATAAAATAAATCTCTTTCCTATGAAGCTCTTAATACTATTCGCTTTTTACGATTACGATAATCTGAAATATTTTAAGAAACATTAGTTAAAAGCATTTGATAAAAAATATTCTGATAACACTGTAAGAAATATAGAAATGTGTCATAACAATAATTTTTCGTCTTTGTCTTACTATTATTCATATTTTAAATGAATAAAAAATAATTGAAGACAGATGTTATTGAAGGCGATATAAAAAATTTTCCTAACATAATTTTTTACATATTTTGTTGCCATTAGAAAAATGGGAGAATTCCCCTACCGGCAATCCATTTGGGAGAAATGAAGTGTTGCTATTATTAATCAAATTTGGTTTTAAAAGATGTTCATATTTGCTTGAAAATCGAGATTTCTGCGTTTGCTGATGAATTGAAGAGTGAAAATATATTTTACCAATGGTTAAATATTAAAACTGTTCTATGCCCATATGTGAAATATTTAATGTATATATAATTACTATTGCATTTACAAGACAAAAATTGACCTCTACCAGAATTATTCAAAATACTAAGCATTTTGCATAGATTTTCCCCCAGGTACATTTTATTGGTTATTAATTTAGTATGTAGTTGTATTACTGAACCGAATTCTCCAATGCGATGTCCGATTGAAGATTCCTTGACATTCCAAGAACCAACAATGTTTCTACATGATTTATATCTTTGAGAGCATATTCAGCATAATATACTTGCTGCTGCTTGCTGCATTTCGTAAAACTAATGCTTGGCGCACAAACATACTGCACTATAATAGTGATGGCATACACACGTGATTGTGGCTGCCATAATTACCATTACCATTCTATAGAAAATATCTATTTTACTTATGTTTATGGAAAATAACACGTCGATGTCTTCATACATAGACCTTCGTTCAATAACTGTTAGTAATTCATTCTTGAATTCTTGCTTTGTGTGCGCACGAGCTGGCTCCTTTGTTGGTATAACGCTTTCACCATATTAGCGTGTTAAAAAGATGACTAGAGTAACTTTGATTGAATTGTAATCGGCTCAGTTTATAGTTCGTAGATAGACAATCTAGCTCAAAGACGATGAAAATTTTCATTTCCCTATAAGTTCTTTAAAATTGAAGATAGAAAAATAAATAAATTCAACTGAACTAACGTATCATTAAGACAAGTACTTTCTGTATTTAATTTTTTTTTTCTAAAACAGCAATTACTTAGAAATGTCTTTAAGTTCCTTGTTTTGTCTGTTTTTACTATCAACAATTAATGAAAAAATCAATCACATTCTTTGCTTTTATTTTATTTGATTTACATTTTTTTTCAAATTAATTAAATGCACGTGTACACAATGTTAAGAACTTGTATAAAACTCATTAAATAAAAATAAATGAAGAGAAAGTTTTAATGCCAGTATTAAGTAAAAATAATCAGTTTTAAAATTTTCGGAAACTTCACACAGTTTAAGTTTTTTAAATATATCTTATTACAATTTTTATGTTAGAAAACGGAAGCGTGAATATGTTTATTCTATTTCTCTAGTAAAACAGGAGAAACGCGTACCATCTTACCCGTCAAGGTGGAATAAAGTCTAGACAAAACTATCAAAACTCGCCTGACTAGTTCATATTATCAAAATTAAGAAAAATAAGTAACAATCGTCAACAATTAAAGATTTATCGATTTAAAAATATTGCGATTTGATGCCACTCACCGCCTTGTTTCTAAAGCCTCTGTATGGTCACTTCTCCTTTTAATTAAAACCAAATTGCTTATTAAAATTGTATTTTCTTATTGATAATACACAAAAAAAGTGAAATATCACTCAGGCACACTAATTACGGGATTGCCTTAACCATTAGAAATTCATTTAACATTTGTCAAGCTCTTTGTCTTTCGGTAGTAGACTTCATCTTTAAATATGATTAAATACTGTATGAAAAATTGAATTCGTATTTTGTTATCTAACGAAATTACTTATCACAAAACTGAATACTACAAAAATCTACTAATTTGCGTCCTGATGACATTAATCTTATTAAAGCATAAAATGTTAATTATCTTTTGCAATATTCATTATAGAAAGAGTAATTTTCTATATAATTTATTTTTTATATTTTGGGAAATAAACATTTGTTTTGTAATTTAAACGAATTTTTAAGTGAATCTCGTTATTGCAAAACTTTTGTTAATTTAGTAGTCCTTTGGTTTATTTTCTGTCTCGTTAATGAGAAGGCCTTATATTAAAAGTACTGCATCAGAAAAGAAAACCGTTATAGATTTATCCCCAATAAAAACATTCGTATTAACCCCATAGCACTGTTTATTTGTCCCTCAAAGATCCAAAAGGCATCATGTTATTCTGTTAACAGTGTATGCCAATGCCTAAATCTAATGTTCGCCAATGTCATTCAAATAATAAACAAGTACCAATAATATATTTTTTTAAAAACTTATGATATATTTCTTTTTACTGTTATTAATGGTTTTATTTGAAACCTTCAGATCTTAAAAGATGAAGAACTTAATTTCAGTACAAAAATTTTCAAACCGAGGATTTTTTCCCCTCCTAAATAAATGAAAAATCAAATGATAAATTCGCACTTCAATAAATGATATTCTTTAATTATAATTGAAAGAAGAATCATTGAAAATGACAGTTAAATTCTTCAATTATGCTTAAAATCAGAGATGGATTCTTAGTCCTCGCCAACTGAAGCAATTTTTTAGGATTTGATTAAAAATGTCAAAAGTTTTCAGTAATATAACTATTTTAAAAGCCTGTATATGCATATTATTTTTATAAAATTTGTTAGTTTGCTTTTATTTACTTTGAAATAAGTAATGAATTTTTCGACAGCAATAAAATCATTACTTTCTCGTATACGAAGTATCGAGGAACATATTATCGTTATATAAAGATATTGGTTTCTAGTTTGGACAATTTCTTTGAAATCCGATTTGTACATTTGTTGTATTATTAAATGGCTCAGGTTATTATACTGAAAAAATTAGAATAAAGTTAAACCACTAACTCAGAAAAGAATATTATATTAAAATTATGTTATCAAGATAATCGTAAGATAATTAGTTTGTAATTATGAAGAAAGTAGGATTCTCATAGTCCCAAATATGAAATAAATTTTTAAAATGATGTAGGATTTTTTTTTCTTGCAGAATCAAAGAAAGTAGGACAATCATATAATGAAACATTAAATATTATGTGCTTTTGTTACAAAAATACATTCTTTTGAATGAAGAAAACGTAATGGTTATATTTGGTAAAGACGTTGGATTGAAATATTTTCTTGTGAAGATTAAATGATTTTGTTTAATTGCATCATTTTCAGTACAAGCTGATTTCGTCTTATTTTCTTTCATGTCTCCCTTTGAGATGCACCATAAAAGGTTGAGAACCATCTCCTTAATAAATGGCTACCATAAATAAATATGGAAATTTAATTTTTTAAACATGTCTATAATTTTTAAAAAAGATCCAAAACTATATAAAATTATTTTTATTTTATTGTATCTTTACAAATATTGACATAGTTTTTGTATTCCCCAAAGCAATCTGCAAACATTTTGTCTTATCCAAATAGCTGTCACCAGTTCCTAAAAAATCAATAAAAAAATTAAATCAATTATTTAATAATCGAATATAAGCTTTGCAATTACGATATATTTAAGTGTAAAGTTTTACAAATTAAAACATGCTTACTTATTACTTAAGAACATATTAATTTATAAAATGTGGCATTTTGACTGATTTACATATGAATCAAGAAAATTTATTTCTTGTGGTTTTAATAGATATTAAATTTTAGATAAATTTTTTGTATTTGTTTCTTACTTTTTACAAGTAGGCATTATAACCATATCCGAATCCTCCATATCCTCCAAGACCGCCGTATCCATATCCATTGTACCCTCCTAGACCACCGTATCCATAGCCTCCGTAGCCACCATATCCGAGTCCATATCCGCCGTAACCGAGACCATATCCGTGTCCTTGTGCTTTCCTGAAATATCTACTGCTGATTCCGTGACCATGACCATGGTGGCTATAATGTGGGATGACATCAAGAGAGCAGGCGGCAATGCCCACAAGAGCGAAGACGAGGATCTGCAAAAATTTATGTTCAAAATTCATTTGATATATGTAATTGCAAATATGTCAAATCCAATTAGTAGTTCCATTTTTAACAGAACCATTTGGCATGACAGGGAAATATAATTAGTAGCACCTTAGAGGAAAAATAAATGTTAACTATGTTGGGAATATTTTAGAGCAGAATGGTTCCGTGTAATATTTAAGATCTTTTAATACCTGAATTTCGCTTTAATCGGCAAAATATATTATATCTTGGTTCGGTTATTTTAATGTGAATAAGTATATTTTGGAATATTTATTATTGCTTATTTCTATGACATTTGGAAACACATTTGTTTCTTTTTCATATTTTGCCAATTTCATTTGCTTCATGAATGTTTAAAATAGATTTATATGCGTAATAACGGTGCATATTAGTTTATAAAAACATAAATTTGAAAAGAATTAAAAAGAAAACGATTGAAAAATTTTTATTGATAGAAAAAATTTTTAACTAAAATTTCCTAATTATCATTTTAATTAAGAAAATAATTTTTAAAATAAAATCAGAAAATATTGAAGAACAGAAGGATTTTTAAAACTTGATACGTATATTGTTCAGATATTTCAAAGTAGTTTCAGTTACCATTCACTGAAATATCTGATTTATATACAACACCAAAATTCTCAATATAATATTTCACTGCATGATTTTTTAACAACATTATTGCAAACTGATATACAAAATTTTTAAATAAATATTTCTTTTTAACAATAGTCTTCCTCTACAGCAGAATATATGAATTGTTAAATAATTTAAAAAATATTTACAAATGAGATTAAACGGGCGCAGATTTTAGTGCTATGAATCTGAATCACAGTACAATTTAAAATTTAGTTTAAAGGTCTACAAATACGAAGTTCCTTATTCAGTAAATTTGAATAATCAAAATAATATAAATAAATAATTCTTATAATTGACTCTTTGAAAGTATCGCGCAATTATATACCAAATCAGGTACATAATCAGGAATCAAACTGTATTTACGGATAAAACGTTATTTGTGGGTATTGAAAAATAATAGGAACATTTGCACTTTGTTCGTTTCTTTTCACAATTTTTTGTAGATTTGTTCTGTTGGAACTTCATATAATGAATTTTTTTAATATTAATTAGAAATTTTTTCCATATTTTGACAAAAACATAAGACATTTTGTTTTTATTATTTTTATTTTTTATTGCTTTTCAATTTTTTTTCAAAATTACATCTCAATTTCCTAATTAAAATTCCTAACTTTATTTTAATATTCCTAATTCCTCATATTATTTTAATTCCTAATTAAAATTTCCTAATTTTTAAAATTACATCTCAATTTCCTAATTAAAATGAAAATTTTTAGTCTTGATTGATTAGGCTTGAATTTTTAGTCGTGGTCCTTATAGAATTATATTTGATAATCAAGGAAATTTTAACAACTCCTTGCGCTTAATAGAAACTACAAGATTGTAGCTCAAAAACTCTAATAACCTTATAACTAAAAAGAAAGGAAATATCTCTGCCAATACAGCAACATAAAATAAAATACAATAGATTGCATTTACTTTTGCAGAGGAAACTTTTTACTGGAATGTGATTTAATTTTTTATTTACAAACAAATAGAATTCTAGAGATGTAAAAATGAGCAATGTAAAATAAGCAATGTAAAATTAGCAATGCAAATGAGCAATGTAAAATATATTTAAATATGTGGTGTATTTGTATAAACTTTGCACTTCAAGAATCCATAATGTTTGAGGGCTGAAAGAGCATTTAAAACTAAAGATTTTTGACTCTGCTTATAGTTTAAAAATATATTTGCTAATGCAATAATCAATTAAAATCTAAAATTTATAAACCCTTCAGAGTGGCAACAGATTCAAATGAATATATTATATTTATTTAATTTTTAATCCTATTTTTGTTCACTTTGGTACTTAAAAATTTTTCATTTGTGAAACCTTTATTCCTGTTCATCTCATTTTAAAGTATTCATTATTACATCTGTAGCATCAATTAAAGTAAATACAATTTAGGACAAAGACAGAGATTTTAAATAGAAAAGAACGGATTGATAAATAGCTTACCACAATTTTCATCATTTTCGTAATTTTATGGAGCTGCTGAGTTTAGCTATATGTTCCAATTGTCGAACCGAAGTGCTTTTATACTACGTTTCGTTCCGCTTCATTTATATACTATTTTAGATATGTGTGTCAATTTCTGGTCAAAGGCGAGTCTCGAAATATCCTTGATAGTTTAATTTAATCCTTTTGTATTTCAAGCATGAAATATTTCGTTTCATTTCTTTTATTACGTTTATCAATTTTATGTAACGAATTTTCAATCAAATTTGAGAGTGTGACACTGGATACGACATTTCGATTGGTTTCAATTCTTAGGAAAGAATTTTTTTTTAAATAATAAATATTCAAATACAAATCTGATTAATAGCTAATATCTGCTTTTATTTATATTTTTACTAATTATATCGATGATCTACTTCAATGGACCATATTTTACAGAGTTAGACCAATCAACCCTATTTTACATAGTATAAAAACCGTATTTTATCATATTTTTAAGTAAAAAATTCTGAAAATAAATAAAAAAAACTCCTATTGATAACATAATAATTTTTAAAATCTTAACAATAAATTTATAATTTAAAAATTGTTTGAAATTTTAGTATTTAATATTTAAAACTAGATAATTTAAAAATTAATAACATTAATTAAATTGGAAATATTCACAAAATTTATTTTTGCGGTCGATATTTCTCAAAATGAATATTATAATCTTGTTGAATAATTGTGTTAAATGAATCAAAATGAATATCATCCTATTATTTTTACTTATTTTTCACAAGAATATCATTTGATTAGTACTTACATGATAGGAAGAATTTTTTATTTTTTTATTTGATGTGTAATTATTTTATAAACAAAGGTAAAATAAAAGTAGCAAAATTAGAAAGTGAATAAATGTATGCAAATCTGTATGTTTTAATTTGGTTTACATCAGTTTCACATTCCTGTTTTAGTTAATTAAACAACAAAATTACTGTTTTGTTTGAAAAAAAATATTTTTTGTAATTTGTTATTATGTAGAATTTTTTATCTACAAAAAAAGGATTGAATGTTTTGCAAGTGTGTTTCTATAATGATTATTTGCCAGTGTATTACTATAAATGATTAATAATAGTATTATTTTCACCGGCCTTTTATTAAATATTTTCATATATATATGTATGTGTGTGTGTGCGTATATATATATATATATATCCTCTTTAGTCCCGATGTACACGTATGTATACCTGCAATTTTTTTTCATTTTTCTTATCCGTTAAAGTTAAATTTTGACGTAATAATGCAAGCATTTAAACGTTTATGAATGTAGCTTCTATTTTGCATCAATAAATAGCACTACAGTTCGATATTATTTTCATATCCATCGCTATTAATTAGAGACATAACTAAAATGGCATTGAACAGAAAATACAGCAAATATAAGTACATTTTTTAATATTTATTATTAAAATAAACACTTGTATATTTTTTTATAAAATACTAAGTGTCTGGTTAAAGTCATTACCAAATTATATCTTGTTATCTGTAATAGAATCGGTGAAAATACAAATTTAATTAAGGTACACATATGTGAACCTCGGGCGTTTTCGCGCCCGTTTCTTGACTGCTTTCGATCCATTGCGCTGCTCATCTTTTGAGCTCTTGTTTTCAAATTGTCATTTCTTGTCCTGAAATAGTCAAATGTGCCTTGTCAAGTAGAAAGATAATAAATCCATGACTATTATCCTCATGTATAGGTAATGAATCAATTCGAATAGGCAGAAGATAGACAAAATAATTTAAACAAAAAACTGATATAAAATAATCTACTTTTGTAAAAACATATAATATGGGAGGCATCAACCATTATTTTGCTGATTACCGGTATGCAGTAATTACAAAAAATGACCGTCGCGAGCATTCACGCGTTTTGTAGATTTAGTAGTTGTCAATTGCTTGATATACTATAAAATGGTGGCAAAGCGACAAGCTGAGCTGTCGGGAATGAAGCCGAAAATGTTATGACCTTACTGCAATTTCAAATGCAAATATTTCGGTCACTGTTGAAATATGAGGGAATTCTCGTCATCAGCAAGAAAGGAAACCAAGAACAAAAAAAAATTATCTTTCAATGAAAACAAATTAAATAGAAGAAAGGTTATCAAATGATGGAAATGAAACTACAAGACCACTAGAGATTTCATTACCACCATCTCGTGAAAATACCTCTAAAAGAACAAGAAAAATTGCCCCTTCGCAATTAAAAAGAGATGTCTAGATATATCAAGCCATCTACAATATTACATGGACGATAAGTATGCATCAAAATGCAGGTATCCAGAGTGTAACTCTAAAAGAAGAGTCAAGTGCTCGAAATGCAGTGTCTACTTACGTAATATTAAAACAATGAAATGTTCTTCAAAATAACGTTTAATAAATTATTAATATAATAA
>JAPMOR010024185.1:186011-221167 GCA_026543865.1 Argiope aurantia
AGTGATATCGTTTGGTGAACTTTAGACTATAAAATTGGAATTCAATAACTGGTGAACTGGCGATAAAGACGCTATAAATAGAGAGAATAAGACAACGAATGTTTTGCTGTATAATAAAACTTTAAAAGAATAATAAGAAAAAAAATGAATCAATTGTACACTCCAAGCAGTAATCCTATAATTCAGTATCACAAAATTTAGAAGACTGATGAACTGTATTTACAGAATTTTAATAGCTCAACGATGTTATGATATCCATTAGAAGAGTTCATGAACAGAATGAACAGAACAAATGAAAAGCAATTCAAATCAGACAGGTTTGATTTCTGACAATTTGAAAGAATTACGGATATGAGACTATGGCGATACAATTGAACTGAGTTTCAATCTAATCAATAACTCCAGCCAGCCAGCTGGACGCCAATGATAGAGATATACATAAGAATTTGAATTTTACTTCGTTGTAAATGTTTCTGAATATATTAGGTAAATTCTGGCAGCTTTTATAAAATTAAAATTGAATGAAAAAATTTCAAAAAGATTCAATAATGAATTTATGTAAAGGTGAGAAAATAATTAGGGGAGCAGGAATTTAGTGAGCAGTAATATAAAAGTACAAAAAAATGTGTATCTTCATAATATTGTATCTAACTTTTTATAAATTGATTTATCACTGCAATTTCGCCTACGGTGTAATGATTATAAGAAATCAATAAAGTATTATGTGGTTAGATTTAAATAAGAATACAAACAGAGAATTACATTTTTTTTGTCATGTGACTATTTTAAGTCAAATTTTGCGCAATAGTTTCTGAGGGTAAAGAACCCTGAGCACACGTGGACAGAAGTCTGACTTCTATCTCAAATGAAGATAGCACACACACACTCGCTTGCACAACCCTTTTTTACAGGGGGCTCATTCACGCACCTTATATAGAGAACACAAGGACAACCTCACACAGAGAACAATCATGCCCGAACCAAGACTCGAACCCGGAACGCCTAGATCAAGGGGAATACGCTCTACCCCTAGGCCAGGACGCCAGAAAAGACTGACAATATTTGTTGCAATTTCAAAAGGATTGATTTTCCACTAAAAGAGAAGGTTAATACTGGCATACAATTTTTTGCAGTCGTATCTGCATATAAATCCACATTGCAGATTTCTCATTCATATTTAATGTTTAGAGTAAGCAGATATAGAAAAAGAGAAGTATATCTTACCACGGCCTTCATCATACTGGAAGCACTTGGTGTCTCTCGCTTGTTTCTGCGGAAGTGCTTGAGATAACTGCTCTTGCCTTCAGGTTTTCGCTTATATATTCTCAAAAGACTCTGCTTGAATGAGTGTTTACCCTGTTTTTAGCATAAAAATATTAACGAAGCATAAAATAAAGATAGAGATTAAATCAATCGCATGTAATTATGTAAAACAAGTGTTTCATTGTTAACTGAATGAGATTACTTGGCATAAGTTATCTTGTTAAAGAATCTCCTGTATCTCAAAATCACTTTTAGATATGAATAAGTTTCGAAGAAAAGTTTTCAGTGCTAAGCTTTATGAGAATTGCAAAACATGCAACATTGTTTTCAAAAATTAATATGCATTTAATTATGCATTAATTTGTCTTTATGTAGAAAGGCAACTTCTAATGTTTATCATTTCTGGAAAACAAAATGTATAATGCATATTTCCAAATTAGTTTGTTTAAATTTGTTTAGTAAAATTTAATTTAAAGATTTATAATAATTAACTATAGACTTATTTATGAACTGAATTAACTGTAGAAGATTTTATTTTGGATTACAACATTAATTTATTTTTCTTGAAAATTTATTTACTTTTTAGCTCATTTATAAATAAACGGTTATGATTTTGAATAAAATTATTTCAATAATATCTTATAAATTCCTCATTTTCCTCGAAACCTCTCCTATAGGTTACTCCCAAATTTGATGTTTTTTACTGCAAAATTTCTCTTATTTTGTAAGTAATTTATTAATTGTTACAGGGTGGCCATATATAAACGCCCCTCTAAGGAAAAGTAATATCTCGAAAACCACTAAACATAAATCTTTCAAATTTCGGGAATAAACGATAATAAGAATCAAATTTAGAAAATATATATTTTTACTGTAATTGAAGTAACAGTTTTTTGTCGATTCATTTTACTTTTGGGGCGTTTCTTTCTGACCACCTTATATTTCTGAGTGCAATAGTACGTGACTTAATAAATCGCATTATCTATAACATATATATTATGAAATTAAGTGAGTCATCTCACACCGTATTTAATAATACAAAATATGATTATGTTTAGTATAATTTGTTATATTTCTTTTTGTCATTCGTTTAGTAAAAATACATGATCTTAGAAGTATCACATCTCTGTGATCCATTTGTGGGAAATAAATATTTATAATCAAGTCCGCTGCTTTTGTTGATGACTTCAAACGGGAAAATATAATTTAGAATCTCTTTAATTTTAAAATTAGCAGTTTTAAATCTGTTCCATACAAATGTATACAATTATTTACTATATAAGTAATAAATATAGTTATCACATGACAAAATTTGATCTTTACTAATAATTCAAACTACTAATAATACAGAATTTTCATTATTCCCTATATTTCTCCCATGGTGGCTGAGGTAGTGTGGGTTGTATTGCTGACATATCATGTAAACTCATAGATTTGAATTTATAAATGAAAGCAATGATTTCTTGATATGCCAAAAACAATAGAACACGCATAGCCTTATTATTCTGTATATTTAATATCTTTGAGTGCATGTTTGGTATAGAGTGCGCGTGGCATAACTTAAATTCCCCAAAATTCAATCTTGTTGCCCATCATGGTGATCATATCAATCATTCAACCGTAGCTGAAAATGGCTGTTAGGAAATAGCACGTCTATAGAATGCAACGTGTTTACTGACATATATGGAAATCACGTTATTACAGAAGTTTTTTGGTATCGGGTTCTGACACATCGGCCTGCATTTATTGTTATTAAGTCATTCATTATTGTTAATAAATCATTCGTGATTTTTACTTCATTATATTTGATTTCAACATAAAATGATAGTTAATACGGACAGATATGTTCTGATAAAATAAAAAGTTTTAAAAATTACAAAAAAAAAAAAAAAATTAAACGTTGCAATGAACGTTAGAAAATAAAATATAATATTTTTCATATTTTGGTAAAATGGTTGCATATTATTTCTAATATTGAGTACTAGTAGAAAAAAATACTGTTTTAGAATATATTCTGTATAGTTCATGAAATCTGAATATTTTGAATCTTATTTAAAAGAACAATATTAACTAAATAAGAAAACATATTTAAGTCTTGTTATAAAAAATAATCAAATTTTTAAGCGAAATAAACTCATTATTACGCTTTCGTCTTTTCCCATAGAAAATAAAAATCAGGTGAAGTCACTATTCCGACAGAACGAAAATACAGAAAATAAAACTTGAATGTCAATTTGTTGTAGTATTTCCTTGAAAAAATGTATTCCTTGAAAATTTACTTAGCAATTCATTGATTGATAAGTAAATATTCAAATATCATAGTTATAATAGTGTACATGTGCGACAAATTCGCTCCATTACATTTTTCTGGGTAGCTCCAGATGCGGAGGTGCATGTCGAATCGAAAATATTTTGTATTTTTCTAAATAGGAACGGATAGTAAGATCAAGTGTAATTATTACCCACTGATTTATAAAAATTTTTGCAATTGGTTTATTCAATTTCACCTGCCGCAAATTTGTGTAAAAATATTTCCTGTGATTATGATTAAAATAGAACAATGAAATTAATATTATATACAAGTTTTGTTTTCCTCTGCTTATAAACCCATAACCCCATTTTTTTGTTTATGTGATTTTTATTATTGATAATATAAGCATGTATCTAGTATCTATTAACTATTTAATTTGTAATGGACTTAAAGGATCAATATTTTGTGTTCTTGAAGACATTTTATTTAAAGAGTAGTGAGAACTTGCCCATCAAATGGATTGCATTATAAATTGCTTACATAATGTAACAAAATTGAATAATTTATATTCTTTCATTTTCCTATAAGCTTGATAGTCCTCTATTACGCCACTTTAAGAATCCTGTGCTATTTTATATGATAAAAGCATTAGTTTCTAAAACCATGAAAAATTCATTTGCTTAAAATTTCTGTCGCAGATACTTTGTAATTTATGCTTACTTCATAGTATAAATTTCAGTTTCATTACCATTGAATATTTCCTTTTTCGTTTTGATTTAAAAACGAAATAATGATTTGTATAGAAATATTTTTGCGACAATTACACTAACGGCATATAAGACTCTTATATTGAATTTTGAATGAGAGACGAATGAAATTTATGAAATATTATCAACTAATAATATATGTAGTTTCATCTTATATATAATATATATGGACATACACTGCAGTTTATTATTATTTTTTCTAAAAAAATGTGTGAGAGCTGTTCCTTTTTTATTAAAATTACAAAAATTTCATCCTAGGTTAAGAAATAGGGAAATACCTATTGAAAAGATAGTATTTCCAATGGTTTGGTGAATTACACCTTCAAATATTTTTTTCAAGTAATATTATAAAATGAGATAATAAAATAAATAAGATATAATTATCAATAAAAGTAATTTAATCAAAAATGCAATGCGATTTCTTTTTCAAATATTTATTTATTGCCGAATAATCGGATAAAGGAGAGACAGCATTCATAGTTTTATATGAGCTCTCTTTCAATAGAATTAAACCAATATTGTATTATCATATGTCTTGAGAATGGCTATATGAGTGATATATCGAAATTTTTTGATTTTTTTAAAATCTATTTTTATTATAAATTAGTGTGAAAACGATGTTTGTTTGTTGAGGGATTTTCTCTTAATCAGTTCCTTTCTTTCTGCTATGTCAGTAAATGATTTAAAAAGCATAATAAAGAAAGAGAAAAGAAACACTCCAAAGTTTAACCGGTAATTCAGAAATCAAGGCCGAAATTATGCCATCAAGATAACGAGATTGTAATCGGGAAGAATTTAGGGTTCTCGTAGTTATAAGTGGTAAATAAATGTTTAAAATATTGTATTTTATAGCTCCAAAGTCAAGCTGAAGATGTGGAAAAATCTCAGAAATAGAGATTATAGATTAAATATATTGTGCTTTTGAGACAGAAGTACATTCTGATGAGTGAGAATAAAATAAAATGGTGCATTTGATAACTTTTCTAAGCCTAAATGTTTTCTAGTGAAAATTATATGAAATATTCTAAATACAGAAATGGCAAGGCAAGCTAGTTTTCATTGCATTTTCTCTCATGTCTCTCATTTGAGATGAGAGACAATACTTAAATACTAAAATAAAATTTACAATTTTTTTTAAAGAGACAGTACTAAAATAAAATTTACAAATTTTTTTAAAGAGACAGTACTAAAATAAAATTTACAAATTTTTTTAAAGAGACAATACTAAAATAAAATTTTAATTTTTTAAACATGTGTTTCATTTGAAAAAAACAAACATCCAAAAGTGTATAAAAATATTTTTATTTTATAAAATTTTTGCAGATATTTACATAGTCTTTGTTTTACCCAATATCTGTTGCAAATACTTTGTCCATTCTAGATCTCTTCTACTTACTCCTAAAAAATAGGAAAACAGTTAAATTAATATTATATCAAGAAAGCAGAATAATAAGTTTTTCAATTAATAATTCTTAATATCGTAGGTTAAGGATGTTGAAAGTAAGGGTTGGCTCACATTCTCATTTTGTGGTTTAGCTGTCAAACCGCCGTAGATTTCAAGCGATTTCGAGTTTGCATGCTATTAAATTCTTAGTAAATACGTGTAGTTCCAAACAAAATAAAAAAGAAACATGTGTGGTACATATAATAAACATGTGTGGCACAACTTTTAAACCTAAGAAAATCATTACTTCAGGCCGTTGTAACCGTTTGGGAAATTTATGGTGATGACGCCTGAATACAAGATCTAAGTTTCCGTTCGGTAAGACAATTCAGAAATGACGATTCCACATCTTTGAATTTAGTGGGATAGAAGGTTATGCTGTTTCATGAGCTATTAAAATCAATTAAAACAATGATTACCGCTCGCTATCCTGAACAACTGATCAATTTGAACTATACATCGGTCAAAAAAAGTCTTGATTCGGTTGAAAAACTCTGAAAATTAACTCTATAGCAAGACTGCGTCTCATTTCACGATGAAATAAATGTCAGAGACACCATTTCTACATATGGCTGGGAACTCTTCTCCCCCTCCCTGCCGTATTCATCAAACTTGGCCTTTTCGGACTACCATTTGCGCCAATCGATGTCTCACACACTTTTCCGGCAACACTTCAACAATTATGAAGGTATCCTAAAAAAGATTTGCTTATTGAACGAACTAAAAATGCAGACATTTCTTCTAGGAAGGCATTCACCGTTTAGAGAAGAGATTCGCATTGTTTTTAGTTAGCCTCATTAGAATAAAATATTTTTTTATTGTTTCCCAAGTACAATTTTTTCCTTAAGAAATATAAAGAATTTTTTACTAGTACACTTGATATAATGAGAGGAATCATTAATTTCAAAATGATAAGTAATTTATTTAATTAAAAAATCTTTCATAGAATCATATTTTTAATTATTTCAGGGTGTACTTATTTATGAATTGTAATATTTTGAATTAATTTATCGAAGAAAATTAAGAAAGATATCTCCTGCGATTTATAAAGATATTAAACATGAAATGAATAGGCAGGGTTTATTTATACCAGTTATAAGTAGGCATTATATCCGTATCCAAAACTTCCATATCCTCCAAGACCACCGTATCCGTATCCTCCATATCCTCCAAGACCACCGTATCCGTATCCTCCATATCCTCCTAGACCTCCATATCCATAATCTCCATAGCCACCATATCCGAGACCATAATCACCATATCCGTGTCCATATCCTTGTGCTTTTCTGAAGTATCTGCTGCTGATTCCATGTCCATGACCGTGATGGCTGTAGTGGGGAATGACGTCCAGAGAGCAGGCGGCAATGGCTACTAAGGCCAAGACAAGGAGCTACAACAGTTTAAGAATTTAAGAACTTTATGTGGTATACATAATTTACAGGAATAATCCAATCGATTTAAAACTTTCATCTACAAAAGAACCTTTTCATTTAAATGATAAAGAAGCATAGCTACAATCTCTTAGGAGAGAGGAACTGGAAAAAAACTCAATTACATATACATATGGAGAAAGATTCTAGAAAATTGTCTTACTTTTCAGTACGAGAAGGATGCTTTAATTGGCAAAATTTATTATATCATAGTTATGATATTTTTTAATGTGAAACTGACTTTCAATATATCTGGGAATGCATTTCAACCTTTATCACCGTATCGTTTAGAGATACATTTTACCTCCCTAATTCTAACATATATTTTGAACATTTTGACCACTTATTTTGCACAGAGGATTTTTGAATGCTTATGTATAATACATTGTAATGCATATTAATTTACCAAAATATTAATTTGAAGTGAATAGAACAAAATATTAAGATTGAAAATTATTAAAAATTATTAAAAAATTGAGGTTTTGTTAAAATTTAAAAAAAAAATAATTCATTCAAATATTTAAGTCTAATTAACTAAATAACATTCTTACGGAAAAATTCACGTTTGAAAAATTTATAAGAACTCAAAACAAATTAACGCGGTATTCTTAACTTAAAGATCTAAATAACGCACAACATCGAAATTATCAATTTAATATTACTGCATTTTAATCACATTATTGTAACTGATTATTTTTATCCACTTTATTGCTATTGATTTACAGCAACCTATATCAAAAATAATCTTTTCTAAATTCTTTCCTTCTTATAAAAATATTCTTACTCTAAATAAATTATATATTTGTAATAAAATAATTAATAAAAATTTTGATTAAAACTTATAATAAAATCGTTGAAAATTGAACTATTATATTGGTAAATGATTATCATTAGATGTACAGTATCGCTTCTGTCATTTTCGATTTGATGGCTGTAACGACAGTTATTTGTCGAAATAGGTAAATAAAAAATGTCATAGAGTAAACTTGGATACCTATCAACATAACTACAACAGCACCAAATTAATTATTCTGTGTTTGCATCATAAATTCTACAATCGGAGATCATTTTCTTGATGAATTCTTGTCATTTGTAGAAAGTCTTTATTTGTAACTATTTTTTGAAGAAAACTGCAGCGGTGCATCGAATACTGTAAAACCTTTTTGGTAATTCAGCTCTTAATAAAGGAACTTGTGAGAAGTTTAAAGTTAAGAGCAGTGATTCTATCGTCCAGAACTGGCAATTGACAAGACTGAAAGTGAGAAAACTTTCGAAGATTTCGCACTGAAGGCATTATTTGATACAGACTCGAGGCAAATGCAAAAGGAAATAGAATATCATTTTGAGTGACACAACAAGATATTTGCATCTAAGCCATGGGTTGGATTTAGATGTAAGGAATTTGGGTTCCATACGAGTTGAAATCGAGGGATGTTGAATGGCGTATCTTTGCATGTGAACAATTTCTTCAGAGCCAGAATCAGGATTGGGGGGGGGGGGGGTTACATCGCATTGTGACTTCGACGAGCACTGATCTACTACCGTAATCCCAAACACCGAAAATCATGGAGAATGCCCATATATGACTTCACATCAAACGGCCAGACCGAATAGTAAAGTTTGTCAAATAATGCTCCGCATTTGTTGACCCAAATTGGTTATTATGTATTTTAAGTTTTGATATCGAGTGTAAACATCACGAGCAGTTGTTTGCAATTGAGTCTAGAATTAAAGAAAAATAGGCGACAATACCAAGAGATACACGATACAGTTATCCTCCAGAATGATAATGCCTGGCCCTAGATCAGAAGATGGGAAAAGACCTACTTTGAAGCGCTAAAATGGGAGATCTCATCCACCCTGCCGTACTCTCAAAATCTTTCACCTTCCGACTAATAATTGATGAATCGATTGCACAAAGCTCGAATGATCAACATGTTCATTCTTATAAAGAAGTCCAAATATGGATAGATTCTCGGATCGCCATAAAAAACACGTCTCTTTTTCAAGATGGTATTCAACAATTGCCAGAATGATCGGGAAAATTAGTAGTTGCCGATGGACAGTGAGTCATAATAAAGTAATCCCTTTTCATAATAAATCCTCACATTAAAAAAAAAGCGGCGAAAGAAAGCTGTACTACTAATAAATCATTTAGTTATATTGAAACAGAACAAAAAAATTTAGAAGGTTAATATGCATTAATGAATAATTTGTAACTTAATCAGGTCGGGATGGCCTAGTTGGGAGAGCTTGGATTCTCGGCCCTTAGGTTGCGAGTTGGAACCCAGCCGGTGCTTGGTGGCTAACGCGCGCATAAATCTGCCGTATTCACAAACTTCTCCACTGGGGGTACTGGATCAGGGGTGATCGTTCTCTGATTCAGGTCTAAATTACGATCTTTGGATGAGTGAATGAAATGCATGAATGATGTCCGCCCAGTAAAAAGGGTTGTGACATGCGTGTAGCTAAGTCGTTCTCTTGACCCTAGATGGCGCAACTGTACAAACAAGAGAACCCCTAGTACCAGCTTAAAATTGCTATCTTCGTAACAGCGGGGTTGTTCACGGCAAGTGCCATAAGAAACAACGACATGACTTAATTAAAAATTCTTTGCAATTATTAAATATTTATTCCGTAAGTTTTCAATAAATGATATATTATTTTTAAAAATAACTATTTGCAAGTTTTGCCAAATTTTTCCTGGATTTTCATTTTTTATTTTTCTTGCTATTTACCCTTATAGATTTGCATTTTTTGTACTTAATGTCGTTTCATTTCATATTAGAGAGTATTTACAAAGAGAGATTGCTAGTGAGAGTTTCCTTTCTTTTATCACAAAATCATAGTCCCACGTTTCTATCTTCTTAATGCTACCATTTCATAAATTTAATCTTTTTTAGATAATACAGTATTTACGAAAGATTGCAGTGAAGCAATCACAACTCAAATTCCAAATTAAAAATTTAATTTTCAATCATGATATGCTTAGAAGACTAAAAATATTATTTTTCGCTGCCAAAACATTTTACGCAACTCTTTTCAATATATTGAATATGGTATTACAAAAAATTATTTTAATAAACAACAGGACTAAGAAAATAAATTATGTATCCTAGTTCAGCAACAACAAATAAAAATTATATATCAGTTTCTTTTGTAGAGAAATCCTTTTTAATCCTGAAAAGTTTAAGCCCAAAGGATGGATAACTGGTAAATGTTAGTAACAAATCGGTTTTTAAAATTAAAATTGTCCTGTTTTGTGGATTTCTTTCATTAACCATCTAAAAATTTTTGTGCAAGAAATTATCGGTTATAATCTCAAATTTATTACTAATTTAAAATGGCGGCAAATTCTTATGATTGTATATTATTCAGCATTTTTATCCAGTTTTGGTTCTTAATAAAATTTGCTTTGTTAAATTATTATTTCTGTTCATTTCATTTTTAAGTATGCTTTCTTAAATTTGTATAATTAAATAAACGAAATACTATTTAAGACAATTGATCAATGGGCAAGGAATTTTAAAAGAAAATAGACTACTAAGTATCTTACCACAGTCTTCATCATTTTCGCAGCTTTTTTAGAGACGCTGAGTTTATCTATAAGTTTGAAGTTTCGAATAAAACTGCTTTTATACTATGTCTCGTTTCGCTTCAGTTACAAACTATTTTAAATATCTGTGTCAATTTCCGGTCAAAGGGGATTCTCAAAATTTGATTGATATTTTCTTTAAATGTCATGGCCCCTCAAGCATAAAATCTGGTTTCATTTTTATTGCTTTACTCATTTTAATATAACTAATTTTTAAACAAATATGTTTGAATTAACGTCACTGGGAACCGATAGTCAATAACTTTCACTAATGATTAAAGATAAATGAAAAAACTATTCAAATACAAATCTTATTGACAACTAAAATCTTTTTAACTTATTCTGTTACTACTTATATCAATGAACTGACGCAAAAAAGTTTCATTTATTACAGGATTATATACAAATTAAACAAATGAATACTACCATATTATATAGAAGATAAAATACTCATTCTATTAATGTTTAATCAAAGAATGTTGTCCATCCATGAATTTGCTTTACTAATATGCTCCCAATTTTTAAAATCTTAATAATATTTTTTTAAAAATTTAATTTTTTTTGTAATTTCGATATTTTTTATTCAAAGGTAATTTTTTAATAACTAACTTTTAATTAATAACTTTAATTTTTTGAAAATTTCACGAATTGCATTTTCTTAAAATAAAAATTATAACGCTGTTATCTTAAACCCACTTCTTTTTTACGAAAATGTTTTTTGAAAAAATCTCTCATATCTCATTTATCGAAAATATCTCATTTGATCAAAAGGAAAATGTTTAGATTTCATTTGTAAATATTTTGCGAACACGGGAAAAAATGGAAATATCAAAATTAGAGATAAAAAAAATGTATGCAAATCTATATTATTCTTTATATGTATTAAATCTGTTCCATATTCCTCTTACAATCAATTTGATAGAAAAATTACTTTTCTTCTAAAGAAGAAGGTAATTTTTAACTATAGATTTCTTTATATATAAAGGGAAATTTATATGTTGAGTTATCACTTGATGCGTTAAATTAAATAATAAATAGCAGAATTATTTTCATAGTTCTGTTATTGAATGCTATAATATACATATAAAAGGAACTAATAAAAATTTATTCTTTGGCACTGGTTCCTTTTATATTTTTATCCATAATAAGGATATTAGAGAAAATATTTCATTATACCATTAAAACCTTTAGTGATTTATATCTCAAAATAAACATTTTATAAGAGTCAAAAATAATATTAGGTTTTCACATATTATGTTTTAATTTTTTTTAATCGTGACCGAATTAATTTAATAAAAAGGCAAAGGTAAAATTAAAATATAGACCACAAATTCATAATGATTCAAAGTAACCATTATATTCCCTCTAATGTGGATAAAAGTGCGTTATTAAAATTAAAATTTCGAATTTAAAAGTAATGTTTTAGTTTCTAATTCTTAAAATCGTTTTATTCTTTCACATCAATATTTTCATTTTGTGTGAATCAAAAAAGAGTATTTTTTAGAGTACTTTAAAATTTATTAATCATTATCCATTATACCAAATTTATATACAGAGACCTGGCAAAATTACCTTTTTCTAGGAAATAAGCAAGACATTTTATATATTATAAACATCTCTAATTATAAAATTAAAATATATTATTCTATCAAAGATTTCATTTTTATGTAAGTTATTTTAATTTCTGTTGATACTTATAGTGTGAGTCCGTGACAACTTATAATTTTTCACACGTTTGAATATAGTGCAATAGTACTACAGTATTACTCTGATTTTACGTACCATCTTTACAATTTGTATTCATTTATGATCTTTTTATTGGTCATTTTAAATTAAGTTTAAGTGGAAATTCATGAAAATCATTTCTAATAATCTACATTTTATCACAATTTACACCATTATTCCTTTAATAATTATAAAAAAAGTAAAAGCGACATAATATTGCATTTTCTCTGATATATAAAGACGATGTAATATCTACCTATGGACGTTAAAAAAGCGCACTTATGAAATATTCTGAATACTGCAGTAGATTGAGTTAATCTTAAAACTGAAGATTTAATTTAATATTTTAGCTTCCCTATAAGATTTAGTATGTCTCTAACTGCAGATGTTATTTAAGCATAGATAAGGATTTTTGAGTGGTATTAAACAATAGCTTGTGTTCATTTTAGATATTATTAAGATGCGAAAAGGTAAACAGTAATCTTAAAAAATATTTAAATTAGTGATACTATTAATTATAGATTATTTTATTTTTATTTAAAACCAATGGTTACTTCTTTAAGTCCTTTTATTTTTTTCCCAGAGTAGTAAGAATAATATCATTATAAGTAACAAATAAAAATCTTTAATCACATGCATAACTTGAAAATAACTTTTACATTCTGTTATGTTAACTATTTTATTTTTTTGAGTTTTAAATACAAGCTATTTATTTTGAAAGTGGAATTATTATGCCTAATTCGCAATTATTTTTCTTTGTATGATGAAAAATGTTTAAATGTCATGAGTCATGATTAACTTTTCATGGTTTCTAAATTTCTACAATGCATTTTTCAATTTTATCCTGTATATGCCTTATTTGTCTCACTTTGTATATATGTGACCATAAAATATTTAGCCAAATTAGGAAGAAAATATCTACAGTTGCAAGGATAAAACAATAATCATTTTTTTAATAGTGTATGATTTTGGAAATTTTACAATTCTACTCAAATGGTTAGGTAAAAATGATTTTTTCAACCTGATATTCACCCAACAGCTATTTTCTTAACTATTATAAAAAGGTTATGAAACAAGATGGAAACATGCTCAAAAATATATAAAGAGATATATTTTATGTTGTTCAGTTTTTCAATTAGTGTTGCAAAACTCTGCATAATCTACAATTATTTGTTCTGAAGTTGATATTATTTATATCATTCTACAAGGGGGCTCCACCTCTGCTCGCTTACCTGCTCGCCAACCCCTAGGAACTGCTAAAGCAGTTCCTCTCGGACCACTTTGCGATCCAAGCTCGCTTCGCTCGCTCGCCATCTACTAAACCACTTTAGTCTAGCAACAGATACGTTCAGATTCAATTTATTCCAAACTATGATAAAACAATGAAGGAAATAAAAATATAAAGCAAAAAGTACAATCGAAAAAATCACCTGCTTCAAAGTTCTTTGTAAACACAAATAACCTTCCATTTAAATAACTATAATATCCACAAAAGAAACGAGTTTAAAAAAACAAATTCAAATTTGGGAACTATACCATAGAAACAGAATAAAAAATTGATATTTAAATTTTTTTTAAAAAAATTGTGCATTTTTTACAGTTGTTCAAATTTGGAAGCTACACTACAGAAACAGAATAAAAAATTGATGTTTACAAAAAAAAAAAAAAAGTCTGAAAGCAGCTATATTTAAATTCAGTCCAAATAAGATAAAACAAAATAAGATAAAACAATGAAAGAAATAAATGTTTCAAATTTTTTTTTATCCTTACAACATTTTGTGCATTTGTCACTTGAATTTACTTTTTTTTCCCATTAACGTGCCTGGAAAAAAACCGAGTCCTAACATAGTCCCACAACTATGCTCCTGTAATTCGGAAACTCCGCTCCATACACATAAACATTTAACCCTATCTCGTTCATTACGACTGAATCTTCTTATGAACGATTCTTGAGCATTTTCATTCGACCTGGCTTCCCTTTTTCGACGATTTCGTTTTAAAATCGATATGCTACGACTTAAAGTCATCGAGAAAAATTTTGTCCGTTAACTTTTAGTTTAAAAAAATTTCCAACCAATGCAAGAATAGCGTTCTCTTGAAATCTAAACAAACCGCGTGTTCATGCTCAATAATCAATGGTATATAATGATATATAGTCAATGATATATGTTGACAAAATCAATGATATATAATATTCAAGACTGTTTAACATTAAATTGCTATCGATTTCTGAAAAATGTATTAATAAAAAAAAGATTCATAATTCAATCAAGAACATTTTATTTGTGTTTGTAACAAGCTTTCACTTTCTTGTAGCTAATCTATACGATACTTCTTTCTTCTTCTGATCCTTACATTCCTGCAAAAAGAAAAAAAAAATACAATACCATTAGTAAAAATAAATTTTAATACATTAAAATATTTCAAATAATCATTAAAAAATTGTTTTCTCAAAATGATTAACTTGATTGTTTAAACAAATACTTCTTATTTCTGTGCATTATGTATAACTTCATTACTTACTTATGCAAGTACATAGAAGAAGCGTATTTCATTCAAAGGAATTTATATATTTTTCAACTGAAAATTAAAATGTCAACAAAACAAAATACAAATTAATGCATCTTATTCAACAACAAATGAAATATATTTTGAATAAATTATTATGAAGAGTTTTATATTAAATTTCTGTCTGTATATATATATATATATATATTATAAGCAAACAAAATATTATTAAAAGTGAAACTGGTATCATTTAAACTGTAAGGGCGAAGAAATAATTTGAAAATTAGAGGCTCAGGTACTTACTGTTAATTAGTTTCTAAAAATAACCATAATATCCAAGTCCTCTCAAGTATCCTAAATATTCGAAACCATATCCTCTATAATCCAGGCCGAATCTTCCATTGTAATTGTAAGGCCCGAATCCGAAACCATCATATCCAAAATATCTGTTTCCGTAACCTAAGTAATATGGAGCATTATCGTAGAGACCATAGAAGTCACCATATCCGAGACCATAAATTCCGTATCCGATTCCGTATTCTCCTTTGTAGAAATATCTGGCGCTCACTCCATCTCCAAGTCTATATGGAATGACGCCGTGCGAGGCGCATGCAATGGCTGCCATAGCCAAAACAAGAGCTAGCTACAGAGAAAAAAAAAGTACACTTTTTAGCTTGTCTACATATAAATAATTTAAATATATGCTTAATTTATCTGAGTCTTGAGTATTTGTATATATTATGAAAAGTTGGTAAGAGAAACTCTTATTCATTTAGCAAATATTAATGTAATACGCGCATTATTTATTTCAAGCATACAAATTTTAATATTTGTAAAATTTATATTTTTAAACATATAATTTTAAAATGTAGATAAGACATAACGGATATTGATAGTACTCGTGATGAATCATAACAGACTAGTAGTACCCGCTGTGGGTTGCCTCTGACATGATGAATGTTGCCGTAATCCAAACTAGGGAATATAAAGCAAAGCTATTGAAAGGAATAAAAAAGTAATTATTATTTTATATGTTGTCAAAGAAATAACATCAGGGACACATTTTATTACTTCACAGTCTAGATTAGCGAAAGTAACCTTTGGACTTACCCATAAAACAATTAATCGTAATTAATCATTGGAATGCATTTTGATAACTAAAAAGGAGGAAAAGTATTTGAATAACAACCTCAAAAAATTTGAAAGCGTGACTGAATTAGAATGTCGGAAGCAGAGTCCCAATTTTTGAAAGTTCTGAGCAAAAGTAGCTAATACTAAAACATTCTCAAAATTCCTTATATTACGCGTGAGTTAAAGGATGAGTTTTAAATTGTATAAAGATGTGTTTCAAATTTTTGAAAGGTTGCACAGTAATTTGCCATTGAAAATCAAATTGAAAACTGGAAAGAGAATTAACGGCTTCTCTTAGAAAAGAATTTATAGTGATACGTGGTCTAAAAAAAATAAAACAACTATTAAAATGTGTTACAGAATCAAATAGCATAATTTTCAGTTTTAAGAGAATGTAAACATTCACAAATAATTTTTTTTCTGCTGCATTCATATCTACATATAAATTTACAATATAGTTTCCCATTCTTACCAATATTTCTGTGTTATAAGATTTAGAAGCAAAATTGGAAATCTTACCACGGCTTTCATCATATTGGAGCGCTTGATGTATGTCGCTTAATCCTAACGACGTTTGTGAGACAATTGATGTCTACTGTAATTTTTCGCTTATATATATTCAAATGATTTCATTTGAATCAGTATTTAATCGGTTGTTAACATATAACATCTTAACGAAGCATAAAAATAAAGATAGAGATTTGAGATTAAAATAATCACGTGCGCATTATTTAACATGTGTTTCATTGACAGCAGAGTGGCATTTCTACATAGAAATTAAAATGTTCGATTGAGATAGCCTCTACGTTAGGCAATTCCTTTTAGATATGAATTTGACTTCAAAAGATTTTCCATGCTTATCCGAGACAGAATTGTAAATTAGGAATTTTTGAAATAAGTTTTCTAGATTCTTTAAAATGATATGCATCTTTTCTTATCTAGAACTCTATCAAGTAAAATTTATCTTTACTGACATAAAATCTAAATGCATAAACCAGATTTGCAAATTAGTTAATTTATTTATTTAACAGTATTATAAAAGTTCCAATAAATAATTACTGATTTATTTGCTGACTAAACCTATTGCAATATATTTTTATCGAGCTGAGAAATTTAGTTTCCTTGGTAATTTATTCAAGCATTTTACACCCACTTTTAACTGCCGCTGTGTCAAAATGTCCAAGAATTATTTGGATAACCTTTGTTTAATTTTACAAATAAATGCCAAATTTGCATTTTAAATATTGTATATTTTTTATTGTATATTTGTCACGGTATATTTTTAACATTTCTTATTGAAAAATCACTATTTTTTAAATAAAATTTTATTTATGTTGAGAATATTCTCGAAATTTATTTTCTTGGATTATTTTTCAAAAAGGAAAGCATAATTTAGTTTCTAAAGGCCCTTAACAACAAACTTTATTCTTTTCTAAAGAAAAAGTGATTTTTACATCTAGTCTTTTGTATCTGTTAAGGGAAGCTGCGTATTTAGAATCAGCAACAGTGCAAAAATAAATATTAAATAATAGCACTTACTTTCTGTCATTAATTTTTATAAGTTGCAAAAGAAAGATGATATTTTAAATTGATATTTTGAACTGAAACGTTATGCATTGAAAGGTAGGCTCATCACATTAGATGTATCTGTTTCACTGTCATGGCAAAGACAACTACCAATGAAAGTGGCTATCAGTGAGTAATTTTCACATCAGGGTAAAAACATCATGTT
This sequence comes from Argiope aurantia, assembly GCA_026543865.1. NCBI lineage: Eukaryota > Metazoa > Arthropoda > Arachnida > Araneae > Araneidae > Argiope > Argiope aurantia. The sequence continues at coordinate 203,858 of JAPMOR010024185.1, forward strand.
TTTTCCATGCAGAACCATTTTACAGTGATGTTTTGACATATTCTGCATCATTTAGTAAATTATATCAACTCGAAACATCGATAATTTTTTACTAGTATTAATTAGGTTATAGTGTTGTCGCAATTCCTTTTAGAGTAAATTATTGGTTTTATGACGTAATGACGTAATCCTCTAGAATTTAAAGAATTTTAAAGAATCTTTTATTTTGTCCCTGAGCCATTCGTAATTTTTTATTGATTATATTGAGTTTGGAAATCATATAAGAGGTGTCATACCCAGTTTTTCGTTCTAGCTTAACTTTAGAATAAGAATTTACTATAAACTACAAAAATATTTCAAAATTATAATTTAGTATCATCTTTGCATGCTATTTTATCTTTGAAATAAGATTTTGTAGATTTTATAATGTTCAGAAATTTTGAATATTTTAAATCTTATTTAAACACGTATTTAATTCCAACTACAAAAGACTGTTAAAATCTTATTTAAATCAATCAATTAATTTTTAAATAAAAATTTGTTTATATTTATTTTAGCTATACATATTATTAAACTGAGACTATTCAGTACTTTTATAGTATTATTAATTTTGCTCCAATAAAGAAAGGAAAATTCAGCGTTTTCCTAAATATTAATTTAAATTTGTTATAATATATATTCAATGTGATCATAATAACTAATCAACTACTAAAATAAAAAAAAGAAAGTTGTTAGTAAATATGAGTGACAACTTTTTTTTGTCTTCTCTACGGAGAATCCAATATCCGTAAATGTCGAATAGTATATATTTTAAATGTTTCTAAATATGAACTGGCAGTAAATACTGTGTGCGTTTTGCGTTAATCATAACAGCCGCCAGTTTTTCTAATTAACGCAAAACTAGTTGGCAATAATGTAAATCATTAATATAAACAGATAACAACCGTTGATTAGGCGGTTATGAACATTAATCAGAACTGTGAGTTCGTTACATTTTCTGTGTGATCTCTCTTTATTGCCAAGATAATACTTTTTGAAGAAAATTATAATGTTATTTATAATTCATGAAAAATATGTAATTTTACCATTTAATACACTCATTAATTAGAATTCATTAATACTATTTGTTCTTTCAGTAATACACCAGATTATTTATACAGCAATATAATAATCAGTTTTGCACATTATACTGCACGATTTTGTTTATTTTTTAACCACTTTATTGTAAATTATTTAATAAATAGCGTACTTAAATTTCTGATTTTAAACGATTCTTATAATTAGACCAAATAAAAATAAAAATAGATAAATTATTTTATGGAAAATTAATTCATATTTCTTCTAGAATTAAGCTGGAGCAGGCAGAACTTCAGTTGTAAAAATGAATGACAAAGTAGTTTATAATTTATTTTGAAAACCATCTTCAATTAAAAAAATTCAACCAATCAAATCAGTAATTTTTAAAATTATTAAAATTTTTTCAATAATTATGAATAAAATATAAATAATTTGGGAAACGATAATTCCAAACATTCTGTCTTCAAATACAAGGTTGCGGAAAATAGAAAGAAAAAAAGTATGTGCATATTTTACTAAAATTTAAAAGCTAGATGTCCTTTAACTTTGATACATATTTAATTGTGATTTGGAAACTTTTTCGTTGCTCCAAAAAGTAAATAAAAAAATTAAAAAATATTAAGAGTCTTTAGTTTATATGTAAAAAAATACATTATTTAATATCAAAGATTTGATTTTTTTTAAACTTCCATTAATTTTTGTTTGTGAATTATTATCCTCAAAGTGAAATTTTTTTGATTAATTCATCAAGATCACGAAATAATTTTTGATATTTTATGTTCACGGTATATTATTCCACTTCTAAGTCTTTGCTTTATTATTTTGCCATCTCTGATGTGATTTTTTATTGGTCCCTTTAAATTAAGTTGAAGTGATAATTCACTTGCGTCGTTTCTCGCTATATGGGATTTACACCTCTAATCCTTTGATACATTGTAAAGTGTAAAGGTAGCGTAATTCTGTGTGCCATCCATTTTATTGGGCTTTATATAGTCTCTTATTGCAGATAATAAATAACCTAATTATCTTATTTGCTGAATAAAATAAAGCAACAGTTTAAAAAAAGAGCAAAATTTACATTAGATTTTTTTATAATGAAAAGAAACTAAAGGGTTTTTTAAGGGTACATTTAAATTTGTATACTTTATATAGTGAAATTAATTAAGAGTTCCATCATTTAAATCCTAGTGAGAGTAACAGTTTCGAAATTTAAATGTTGCATATATGAGGAAGCAACATAATTTTTTAAAATGAAATTATTATATATATTATTATATTATGATTTCCAAAATTTTTCTAACTTCATGTGATTAAAAATGTTATTTTAAATGCCATGAATGTATTACACTTCGATTTCTTCAGCGCTTAATTTATTTTTATGCATTTTCCCAAATTTATGTCCCAAGTGTCTTATTTATCTCATTTTGCAAAAGGGAAAAGTTTAATAGTCCATCTCTGAAATCGAAATTATTTATGTAATTCTGTTACTCATAAAAATTGCATACTCGATATTCTTATTCCCGTGAGACAGATTTTCATCAATGATTTGTTGGCGTATTGGCGACATTTCTTAATTCCTGTTTTATTCTTTCTAGTTTTTCAAATCGCTTTCATCTTTTCTATTTAAAAAGTGTCAGATGACAACTGCAGGTTTAAAAGATTAATACAAGATAATGAAATATGCAAATATCCATTGGCTTATTTACTTCAGCAATTAATATATATAATTTGAATTTAAAATATTATTTTTTCATTATTTAAAATTACGTTGTTAGTGAAAGGTTTTTAGATTTTCTTAATTTGAAAGTTTTTCCGTATTTCCAAATCCTATTAAAGAAAAATTGCAAAACAAATTACAAAATACCCAGTATAATCATTGCCAAGTGTTTTATTTCTTGGAACAAATATTTTAAAAGATGTAAAGAATTGCTGTTTATATACTAGTTTAGTACTATTTTATTTAGACCAATTTTCCTTCATCTTATTTAGAATAATATTCTTGACACATTTTAAAATAAATAATTTCATATTTCCATTAGAAAAATTAACAAAGTTCTAATGTTTTGCATGGATTATTTTAGAGGATTTTAAATAATTTCATTCGTTATCCTATCTCCAAATAAAAATAAGATTTTCGAAAATGCCATTTATTAGTTTGAAATAATGAAATTTAAAGCTTTGCCTCCTTCCTTGTGTCTCTGAAATTGGAAGGCTAGAGATCTAATGGCGTCATAACAAATCTTCTGGGCATTTGTAATAAATAAATAAGCTTCACAACGTGGTCATTTTTGATCCCACGTGAGTGGAATGTTTTTAAAATTTAAAATATGTGTGTTAAAATCCTTTATTAAATGTGTCTAAGAGAAATGAGGGACTGCATTAAATTTCAGTCTTCTTAATTTTTTCAAAAGAACATTTATTGACTCAGACAACACAAAATGTAATATTTGTATTTTTTTAAAGTATATGTATCAACAAATTTAAGAGCGGTCTAAAACTTTCTGAAATTTTACTTTCTCCTATCCCGAATTTTTAGATTTACAGTTTACGAACTCGTCACCTTTATCAAAACTTGTTTAATAACATTATTATTGTATGCAAGATTTTTGAATATTGATTGCCTTGAGAGTGAACAGAACCAAAGTTATTCGCTACTATCATCAAACAAAAATGCATGCGAAAATTTTGGGAAACGAAAATTTCCCCTTTTTTTAGAATTCTAACTCTTCATGAATTTTTTTAACCTTTTTCCTTCCAGCAGTTTATCAATTGTAATATTCATATGCATGCATGCTTCCTGTCTAGTATATGAAAGATTATGTAAAAGGATATTAATTTTAACGGATTATATTTCGGATAACGTCGCACTTCTAAAAAGGCAAAGGGAAAAAAAGGATATGTAAACATTTATTTTCAATAAGTAAATTTTACTTGTTGCAAATAGATTAACAATTAAATGAACAAGTAAATTTTACTTTAGTGTAGCAATTTAATTTCAGCATTCACAAGAAGAGCCTTTTGATATCTGGTTATAGAAATTAATTTGATAATTTTGAAAATTTTTGACGGGAAAGATACAATTTATTATTAGAAGTAGAATACTTCATATTAAAAAAAATAATTACATAATCCTATGCTCTACTAGATCTTATTTAATAGTGAAGAAAAAATATCAATAAAGCTCTATTGTAGGAAATTAAACGAATTAGAAAGTATACTCATGTCCAAAAATTAAGGATAATTCAGAGTCACGAGGAAATCGAACTCTAAAATACATATATCACCTGTAAAATGATTATACACATCTTTAAAAATCATATGCAAATTGCAGGAAGACACCAGATGATACCGATAGACGTTAGAATGACAAGAGTGTAAGAGAGTGATGTATAAGGAATATAGGCAAAGAAGTAAATTTGTTCACAAGCGCTTTATAAGCCTTTCAGTGCAATAACCGCATAGTTATGACACAAAGGACGCATTTGGATGTTTTTTTACGTGGTAGAGTACGGAATGTGAACGTGCCCAGCTGGAAGTATCCGAGGAACTTGGAATCGTCCAGAGTGTCATCTCCAGGCTTTGGCAACGATTCCAAAATGATGGTAATGTGAGTAGACGTTACAGCACAGGTCGCTCCCGAGTTACAACGCCGAATGAAGACCGGTATTTGGCAGTTACTGCCAAAAGAAACAGACGGAAAAGCACAGCATCAGACTTGTCTCATCAGCTCTCTTCAGCCAATGGTACTACAGTTTCAAGGCAGACCGTGTACAGACGCTTAGGGCAGATTGATCTATATGCCCGTAGGTCTGTCAGATGTGCTCCACTTACTGCAACTCACTGTCGCCAGTGGTTAGCCTGGATTAGAGAACATGCATTGTGGACATCGCAACAGTGGACTTGTGTGATGGTTTCAGACGAGTCCAGGTTTAACCTGCTGTCTGATTGTGGCGGAACATTCGTATGGAGGGCGCCAGGTTCCCGTTACCACCAAGAGAACATCATTGAACGAAACCTTTGCGGTGGTGCAGGTTGCTCGTTTGGGGAGAAATTATTTTGGATTCCAGAACTGACCTGCATGCTCAAATTGGAACCATGATAGGCTAAACTTATAGGGACGTCATTCTGGAACATGTACGTTTGTTTCGGGGAGCCATGGACGCAGAATTCGTGTTTATGGATGACAACACCCGTACCCACCGTGAAAACATCGTAAACGAATGTCTTCAATCGGAGGATATCACCCGTATGGACTGGCCAGCATTCTCACCGGACTTGAATCTAGTAGAGCATGTGTGGGGCATGCTTGGCCGACGAGTCGCAGCCCATCAATCACCTCCTACATGTCTAACAGAACTTCGGAGAGAATTGCTTGATGAATGATGTAATTTTCCCCAAGATGAGATTGATAATTTGATATTCAGCATGCCTAGGCGTTGTACTTATTATATTGCATCGTCTGAGAGAAATACTATGTATTAGTCATCATACCAAGCATATAATATTGGTTTTTGTAAATAGTTTTTTTTTGTAAATTGCTCCAGGGAGCAAAAAATCGCAATTTTTATTAATGATATCAAACATATAGCCTCTTTTTTTATCTTTACCCTTTGTTTAATAAATGGGCTTTACAAATAAGTCACATTTGTTTTGCTTCTGACTCTTTCTTTTCCTGAACTTGCATTATCCTTAATTTATGGACATGAGTGCAGTTTAGTAATTTTAATTATTTTGAGATATTCAACAGTGAAAGATTTAAGTTAAAAAAAATCTGTGATTTTAATCAAAAATATTAACGATCATATACAAATAGGTGCTTGACTTTTTGAAATCGCAATTAATCACTACTAATAACAAAACTTAATGTATATATGTCTTTTGCTGCCCTATACGTCAGATTCTTAGTTCTAAAACTAAAAAAATTTAAATAAATATGCCAAAGATAGAGGGAATAGGTCCTATTGAGAAATTCTTGTGAAGTTTTAATTATCATATTCATCAATTAACATTAATCGAAATATTTTTTAATTTTTTTCTTTCACTATTTACCAAAAATATTTTTGCGAAAAAAAAACATTTAGAAACTTGATAAAAGTTCTCTTTAATGATTTTAATTTAATTCTTGCTTAAATTTCGCCAATTTTTCTTTAATTTGCATAATTTTTAGCATATTTTTTTCTTGCATTTCTGAAGTGAAAGGATTTTTTTTAAATCAAATATATAAAACGATGATTTAATTTTCATTGTTGAAACTTTAGGAATAAAGATTCTTCTTAATATTTGTGTATTTGTGTATATCGTAGAAGGTCAAAATGTATACCTCGAAGCAATTTAAAAAAATTATTTAGAGTTTTAGTTCATTAAAATTAAATTGAAATATTGACATTTTTCTGCGGTAATTTACAAAATTATTACAGCAAAAATGATTTTTACATCCTTATAAAATTAAAATAATTATTTTTTTTTAATGATACCAATTTTTCTACCTTAAAATGTGAATTAAAGGAAGGATTATGCGATACTTTGCACTTTTTGATGCCTTTAAAGTTGGTGTTCTGATATCTTAATGTAATATGGTCTTTAGATATGGCCTGGTTGTGAAGATAAATAGAGCAAATATGTGGAAAAAAAATTACCGTTTAAAAGAATTGAATGTGGAATTTCTTGAAACGACACATATATCACGTAAATGTTTCTTCAATTCTATTTCACTTCTTAAGGAATAAAAATATTAACGCTGTACCTTTAGGAATTGAAGCTTCTCAAAGGGCAATTTTCACTTAAGTATTATTTTGTAAGGCAAACATAAAAGTGATTGCCGTGAATTACAAAACTTTTTAAATAAGTATTTAATAGTTTACCTTTTAACTTTTATGATACAAAGGTGGTAAATATGCTTGTGAACAATTACAAATATCTACTAAATTAGTTATATGAGTCATTTGAAAAATGTCGTTTTATTTTTATTTCTTGTTGCTTTAAAAAATTCTAAAATCTTTTCTAAATCAGGATTATAAAAATTATTTAACTGTATGCATATTGTGGTATCACTTGTATAAATATTTAAGGAATTCAACTTCATATTTTCATTCATCACATGTGATCAGGACGATATAAGATATCGATAAAAAAAACAGTTCTTCATTGTGAATTATGTAAGAAATTCTGAATGCAGTTTTGAATTTATTGCTTCATGTTCTCTTAATTTTATGATGGGACAATATAAATGTATGCTACAACAAAATAATAAAAGTACAATTTATTATCAAAAATAAGTCCTGAATGAATGTATTCAGAAAACTTTAAAAAATTCCATGATTATGTGATAAATATGAAAGTACAGTATATTTGTAAATAAAAATGTATATATATATTAAAAATAAAACTAAAAACTTGCAAATATCCACGAAATTTCTTGCGAAAAAAGTGAAAAAGTGCAATATATGAGTTTCATCATTTTTAAATAATTTTCTCCTAAATATAATATTATTTTAAAATATAAAAAATATCATAACTCAAAATTATGTCTCTTTTTTTAAAGACTCATAATGATTATAAGGAAAAAATTTTAAAACAAAGATTAATAACGATGCATTTTGTCTGCTATGAATGTCAAATATTCCAAGATGGTGCAGCAATCAAGTATTTTTTCCTCATAATATTTTTAAAAAGCAACAATTTGTTTTGATTTTTAAATTTCAATTTTAGTTCAAGTTTCAGCATCCAGCTAAGAAAGACAACTTAAAAACATATTTAAAACACGTCTTCCAATAGTAATATCTGCTCAATTTCTAGCTGCAATTTCAAAATTAAATATATAATATATCAAGTACCAAACTCATTTTAGCCAAATTCTATAATTCTCCCCAGAAAAATCATATATCATGTGTACTTTTTTAAATAAAATAAAATCGTTTATGATCTTTTAAGATTTAAAGAAAGCACTTTATCCACATCAGTAGGATGTTTATTCTTGTACGTATTTTTCATATGCGTGCATATAGATTTTCCTCATTTCGTGCTCTATCACTAGCAATAATTTGCATTATTTATACTAAACACAATTAGTTCGCTGCATAATCCATTTATTTTACTCCATTTCTAAAGTGCAAATTCTATCCAAAATTCTAGATTTTTAGATGTATTTTTTTCTTCTAGATATAGATCATTTGCTTGTGTGTATTTGCATTTGAAAAATCTTTTGATAATTTTTTGAATATTTATTTACTTAAAAATGTTTAACTTTTATATATTAGCACAAAATTAATCTTCAAAGAACACCCCAAATTGTTTTACAATCAAGTAATATACATTTTGTATAAAAAATAAACGATATGATTAAATAACGATATGAAACGATGTGATTATGATTACTTCTAGAAATTGATATTTAATTAGTAAATATTTCTATAATTACATGTTGGTATTTTAGCAAATCTTATAGAAAGAATATGCTTCGAAATTCTTTATTGAATGTAATCATTAAACTATAACATTAACAAAAGTGACCATTTCCTGCAAAAAAAAATTAATAAATGAGTCAAAAAATGTAATAAAAATATTTCTTTATTTTTTGTAATAAAAGTTCTTGATTTTTTGAAACTAAATTTTTGCTTCTTTTTTCTAAGAACTCTTCCTCTTCTGTATTTATTATGATGATATTCCAATTCAAAAATTTGCAAACCTGTAAAGGAAGAATAAACTTAATAAAATATATAAATAAGAGTAAACTTAAATGTCATTTGTGAAATTAATTTCCAAAAAAATATAATGTTTTATAAATTTCCAAAATTATTAATTTAAAATTTTATCATCAGAAGGCTTTAATAATGCTATTGACACTTAATTGTATAACAAATTTTACAAATATATTAGTATAAATATATTAGTAAAAATAATACAAATACAGCAACTAAACTATTTAACGTCTTAGAATATTTTAATAGAAAATAAATGAAAATACTAACTGCAATGAAATATCGTTAGGATAGTTAAATATTCTTTCAGTCAATCATATAAAAAAGGTTTGAAGAATTTATATAAAATATTAGTTTTTTCTATTATTCTTAATTATTTAGATAATTTAAATAAAATGAATAATCTGCAAGATTTTTTTTTACAGAAGTGATAAAAATAATTAATATCAACTATTCTTAAAAAAAATAAGTTAAGAATAATCTATGCACTTGAGATATTACTTTTAAATGTATTACAAATAGAATTTAATCTCAAAATATTCAATGAATAAGTTTTTTATATATTAGGATATGAATATGCTTGAGTGATCCCAAATTAATTAGTCGAGAAATAAAATATAAAATTTAAGAGCTTTCTTTCGATATATAAAAAAAGAAGAATTAAAGAAAAAAAGAGTATGTTCGTATCGTTTATTTTTTAAATTTAGTTTAGAATCTCAAGTAACAGAGTGAAACAAATACTTACCAAATGGTGATTAAATTTGCTTAAAAGTGAAATTCGATGTAACTAAGATCTCAAAAGTATCTTCCATATCCAAGATAGCCGAGGCCATATCTTCCATAGTATCCATAGGGTCCATATCCGTAACCGAGTCCATCATATCCGTAATAGGGTGCGTAGTCATAGGCACCATAGTATCCATTATATCCGAGACCATAAATTCCATAGGGAACTTCTCCTTTGTAGAAATGTCTGGCACTCACTCCATCTCCGTATCTGTATGGTATGACCGAGGCGCATGCAACTGCTGCCATAGCCAAAACAAGAGCGATCTATAGAAAGAAACGGGTAATAAGTAAATATCTTTTAGTTTGAGTAAGAATTAGAAAGAAGAAGAAAAAAAATTATTTTTCTTTCTTTAGAAATAAGCAAGAAGTATTTCCAGCTCTTTTTCTTATAAAAATAGTTAAGATTTGATTAAATATTAAATAGAAATTGAAAATTTAAGTAAAGTTATTATGTAATGTTAAAATAAACGCAATTTATTAAATGAGATGAATATTATTCTCTGCTTATCAAAATTGCATTGTATAACAAGAATCCGAGACATTTACGGATGAAAAATGATGAGATTTAAATTTGAAAATCAGAACGAAATGACTTAACATTTCAAGTCTTATTCCTTCTATTCCTTCGATTAGTATTAATTCTAAATATAATCTATTCTTTTCAAATATAATTCACCTTAGCAATGTGTATATTTTTATTTCTTTGCGCTCGTTTAAATTCAAAATTCTTAACCATTCTGCACAAATATATGAAGCATTTTTATTATTCATCAGAAGTTTATAGTTGATTTTTTTGAGTATTTCTTTTCCATTTGTTACAGCCTGCTCGAATTAGTTAATTAATTTTGCCTGAAATGCAGTTTTTATTAATCAGTATGACTAATTTTGAAATTACATTTCTTCACTTTTAATTCAATATTTAATTTTCATTGCAATTTTCATTCGCGATTCAGTTGTTTATATATATAAAATACACCAAATAAATATATATATTTTTGAAAGTAGATGAAGAAATTAAATTTTACATTAAGCTGTTTAATGGGAGAATTATACTTATTTTTAGTTTAGAGTAAAAGAAATTATCATTTTTATTCGTAATATTTACAAAGAATTAATGTATTTATAACATTAAATTAGTAAAGCAAAATAGAATATATCTTACCACTACTTTCATCATGTTGGAGTGCCGGATCTATCTTTGTTCCTTTCTTCTCACTTTTGCGCTACTAAGTATGATAACTTTTTGGTTTTATTCCGTCGTTTATATATACACGAACATTTCGCTTGACTGAGTGTTAACGCTATTTTACATACTAAGAAGTTTGATGAAAGATTATAAGTAATGATTAAAATAAAGATAAAATTAAATGTATTACACATAAGATGTAACAGTAGGTAGTTTGATTTTGAAGATTTTGAAATTTAAAACTGTTTTCTGATAAATATCTTGATTTTTTTATTTCTTCCACTTCTCATGTTAATTGCAAATTAAGCAAAATTACCGCATTGCTGTAATATTCTGATTTACATGTGTGATTATTTTTGACACAAATGTAAAAAAATGTAGAAGTTATTCTTTTTTGACCTTGGAAAGCTGATTATTAACGTCAATAGTAATTTGAGTTCCATTTTGAATTCAAATTATTAAATTGTTATAACTTTTGGTGTATAAATTAAGTTAATACCTGATAATACAAGAAATTATTAAAAATTGATATTTTTTTCAAAACTAGCATAAAGCCTTGTTTATTACAATATATAGTTAAATAAAAAAAATAATGTTTTACTTAGAATTCTTTAATTTATAGCAGTGAAATTGTCATTCAATAATAAATGTCATTTAACTTTTTAATTGTTTCTAGCATATTTCAAAAATATATTTTAAATAAAATTAAAATGTTAATCTGACCAAATATAGTCAATTTTTGAAGTTTATTCTGAAAGATTGACGCAAAAACCGCTCTTCGAGTATCATCCTGAACTAAACGAAATCTTCAATTTCAGGAAAGAAAATTCAGAAAAACTGAAAGATATTCTTTAAAATGTAATTAATAAAATATAATAATAATACCTTAAATTTTGTCATGATATAAGTTAAAAATATTAGTATTAAGTTAAGGTGATTGGATAAAAATTAATAGATGTTTTTTTACCAACACATATTTAAAATAATTTTGTATTATTTATAAAGGAACATTTAGTAGTTATTATGAGAATAGACATCAACAGGCAAGATTACCTTACCGAATTTTATTTAAAATTGTCTGAGATAGAAATTGATAATAACAAAAAATTTCTTCAATTTTCAAGAGCACATAAAAAAATGAATTATTTTAAATAATTAAAAATGTTAATAATGTCCATAAATTTAATCTCTGAAATTTATTATAGCTTTTATCAAAAAGAGCAGCAGATGAATAATAATTGGGTTAATGAAAAGATTTAAATTGCACGAAGATTATTTGTAATTGAAAAGATATGGCTGCATTATAATTAGAAAAGATTCCAAACCCTCCTGTATAATTTCATATCACGTCAACTGAACTACCCTGCAATAATCATCACTATAAAATATGTAATTATTATCCTTTGTAACAATATCGTAGTACTTTACTTAAATAAAATTGAAACAGTGAAAATAAATAAAACTTTATTATTGGAATATTTGTTATTTTGATCCATGATAATCAAAAAAATATTGGGTTTTAATGAATACTTTGAAATATATGTTTAAATGGAAAGTCATAAGTTATACTTCTGATTCGCCGATCCGCCAAGAAGGCACACGGATTTAAACCATAAAACTGAATGACCGGACGGCCGCAACAGCAACACTGGCGGGAACTGTGGTTGAGTCCTAAGGGCCATCACCGGCGTTCCCGAAAGAAGTCGTCCTGTCATCGATGGGAGGAGTCAGATCCCCCACCTATTTCTGTACCCTCCAGGGTGGCGAAATCCAACCACCACGCCGGAAGCATCTGATCCTCATTTCGAGGTGCCCCCCCCCCGGAGTTAGATTAAATGGGAAATGGCTCTTGCGACAATTGTAAAAATCTTCTTGTCATGAGAAACAAAGCATTTTTAGCTGTTTGTGTCTAGAGATGATAGCTTTTAAAGATTACAAAATTAAATTACTAACCACGTCATATCAAACACACACACACACACACACACACAAAAAAAAAAGTTTTAATGGAAGATGTTCAAAACAGTAACTTCAATAGAAGCATCACATTTCTGATGATTGGATTTCTATACATTCTGAAAATTATAGTTTTATTGGAAACACTTTATGAGCAACACTGTTTCTCAAACAGATCATGCTTCCAGTTCCTATAGTGCATAGACACCGCTCTATTTCATAAAAAACAGCATTAGACATCTTCGGGTTATCGTAGTGGCAAAAAAAAAAAAAAAATGTTTTAACTATTCCGGACATTTAATGCTTAGCATCTGCATTCTTTGTACCAAATTAAATTGCAAATACCAGTAATCAAAATTATTCAATTACTTCAGGAATATTATATTCAGTAACAAAGAATCAATTTATAAGTTAATAAATAATAATAAATTACAGTAATTATTTAATATCAATTACTTTTTTGAATGTCTTTTTCATATTTTGAATTGTTTAAAAAAATAGGATAATAAACTCTACGGAACTGCCGAATCCCGAAATGATAATTTAAGCTACATTGCATGCAATTCTTTTGAATAATTTTTAATTAAACTTTTTAATTTCCATTAAGATTTGGTTGTCTAACTGATCACTGATAAATTTCGGTCCATATTCCCCAGAAATTTGTGCTCTAGAAATATGAACTCATTTCTAATCCCAGAGTTTTCATTACGATACAAGAAAAAAAAATTACAAAATGTGAAATGCTCATTAGTATTATTTCCTATACAGTGTGCAAATATTGAAATAAAATTACTCTCAATTAACAAATGTATATGTAGAATTTTCGGGCGAAAATTCTTCTAAAGGCTGAAAATGCTATATATGCCGGGTTTGCATTTCAATTCTTGCATCCTCCCTTCAGAATGAACCCTAAGTAGTAAGCGTACAGATTATGTATATTAAAACAAGGGTTCTCAAAAGAGGAAAAGGAGAAAGAAAGAAGCAGAAGCACATTTGTTCTATTTTTATCATTTTTATTTTGCACACACGCACACATATACACAAACACACACAAGAAAATGTAATTGCTTTTATACACAAAAAAAATTAGACTGCTTCTACTGGAAGACATTATACAATTCTCATTACTGATCATTGTGACAATATTCTGAATTTTCGCAGGTAAGTGTTTGGTATTTTCACTGTGTTTCTCCGAATCTGCAATTTAATTTCATTTTCTCACTTCTCGGGATTCAACTATCAAATTCTATAATCAAATATTATTTTATTTCGTTAAAAATAGTATGGATAATATTTTCACAGAAAAAATATTCAATTCATTGAAAAAGTTTTTTTCCGTTTCATTAACTATCATTTTGATACAGGAAATTCACAAATCCCATATTATTAGATTTTTGTAGACTCTTCTCTAATTATATTACAAATACGTTCCTTCTCGCATTACATGTTAAGTAAAAAACAACTTTTTGTAAAAAAATATTTTTGATCATACTGAACATGAGCTTACAACGTGAATTCAAGGAAGGATTATTCGATATTTTGCGCTTCTTGATGCCTGTATATTTGGTGTTGTAATGTGACAATATAATATGGTCTTTGATAATAAAATCATTTAAATATGTGATGTGATAAGATATAAGATAAATATATGAAATATATGGAACAGAATAGTGCAATTTAAAAGAAGTAAATGCTGAGTTTTCAGAAATTACAAATGTATAACGCAAATCTTTGTTCAATTTGGACTTCAATTCTTAAGGAATAAAAATATTAATGCTTTAATTTGAGGAAGTTAAATATATCTAAATGAGTCTTTCTTTAAAGTTTTGTTTTATAAAGCAATCAGAAAAATGATTAAATAGTTTACTGTTGTCGAGACTTAAAAAAAGCCATTTTTAAAATAAACCACGAAAATATGTTTTTTCGAAAAAATATGTTTGTAAACACGTCTAACTTTGTATTAAATTAGTTCTCTGAATCATAGAAACCCATGTTAAAATCTTCTACATTGCTGTCTAACTAAGAGTGCGAGAATTATTTAATTGTATGTTGTCGTGCTATCTCTTCGACTGTTATTTTATGAATTCAAATTTATAATTTCCTTTATCACTCGCGTACTGAAATATATGAGATGTTGATTAACAGGCAACTCTTTATTGAGAATATTGTAAGATATTATGAATGCAGTTTGAGATTTATTGTTTCTTGTTGAATTTTATGATAGTAAAATATGAATCAAAGCAGTAACAAAATAATAGATGTTATAATCAAAAATTAGTATTGAATAAATGTATTTAGAAGTTTCAAGAATTCTCTCATTGTGTGACAAATTTGAAAATGCTGTGTATTTTTTTAAAAAAAGTAAATGTGTTTAAGAAATAAGAGTGAGGAAGAAGGACCCAATCAGAAGTCTTGTAAATATGCATGAAATTTGATCAGAAAACAAACGAAATGTGTAGAACAAGAATTATATAATTTTTAAAATATTAAGCGAGTATTTTCCATAAATATAATGTTATTTGAAAACATGAAATAGTTTTCAAAACACAAAAACGACTCATTTTTAAAAAAGCAATATTATTTATAAGCAAATAATTTTAAAATGAAAAATAATAGCAATGAATTTTGACTGGACTGAGTGTGAATTATTCCAAAATCCTATAGCATAAGTATTTTCAAGACTTTTTAAAGAAACAGCCATTTGTTCTTATTTTTAAGTTTCAGTTTTAGTTCAATTTAAAACTAATATTGGCAACTTAAAATCACATTTAAAATGAGACATCTAATATTAATATGTGCTCAAGATTTAGTACCCAGACTCAAAATTAAATACCTGATATATTATGTGCCAAAGTCATTTCAGCCGGTTGTCTTAATACTCCACAGTAAATTAATACATGCGCTCCTACTTTATGTACCTTTTTTAAAATAAAATAAAAATCCTTTATTACCCCTTAAGATTTAAAGGAATGTACTTTGTAAACATCAGTAGGATTGTGATACTTGTATGTATTTTTCCATATACGTGTACATAGAGTTTTGTCATTTCGCGCTCTGTCATTACAGAATTTTGTTTTATTTATATTTAACACAGTTAATTTACTGTTAGTTCACCAATTACATTGCTCTACTTGTAACTTAAAAATGCCATCTAAACTTTTAGATACATATTATGACTACATTTTGATGTTTTTTTCTACTAGATATGAATGATTTGCATATGTGCCTTTGCTTTAGATCCTATAAAACCTCGTTTGATAATTTTTTCATTAATTATTTAATTAAAAAATGTGTTTTTGGTGCAAATCTATATTGTGCTTTTTGGCTAAAAATTGATTTTCCAAGTACACCCCAATATGTTTTGCAATGAAGAAAAATACGGAATGCATGAAAAGAAAAAGATATGACCCTTTTCTGGAGAGAGATATTTGATTAATCAATATGTGTATAATTATATGTCTGAAATACAGAATCTATTAAAGAAAGTTCTGGTTTTGAAATTTTCAAGCACTCTAATTATTAAACTGTTGTGTTAATAAAGATAAAAATGTTCTGTAAAAAAATATTATTGAAAGAAAGCAAATAATTCAATGAAAATCATTTCTTTATTTTTCAATAATAATTCAACATTCTTTGAAAGTATATTTTAGCTTCATTTTTCTAAGAATTCGTAGTCTTTGGTAATTATTATGATTATATCCCCATTCAGAAATTTGTAGTCCTATAAAAGAAGAAGGAGTTAAATAAAACATATAAAGTAATTAAAATACATAAATAAAATTAAATTATTTAAGTTAAATAAATATATAAATATATAAATAAATTACAAATTTAACAAATAACAATAAATAAAACTACATTAATATAATTGATGTAAATTTTATCTAAATTTTTGAAATTATTATTTAAAAATATGTTCCTTAAAGGGCTATTATAACGCTATTGACGATTTAAATTTACATTTAATTTTCCTAATATATTAGTACAAATCTATTAGAAATTAAATTCTATTATCGTTAAATATTTGAATACCAAATAATTCAAATAGTAGCTGGATTAAAATATCGTAAGAAACAGAAATATAACACAGTTAATCATTTTTAAAAGGATTCAAAGAATTGAGTTTTTTTCTATTACGTTTAATCAATTATACAATTTAAATAAAATTAATAATGTGCACGAAATTTGATTTTTTTACAGCACTAATAAAACTAATTAATATCAATTATTCTGGATAAAATTGAGTTAAATATAATTCATGCGCTTCAGATACTACTTTTAAGAGAAATACAAATAGAATTCAATCTCAAAATATTCAATGCATAATTTTTATATTTTATGATATCAATATATTTGAGTGATCACAAATTATTCTGTCGAGAAATAAAATATAAAATTTAAGAGCATTCTTTCTATATAAAAAAGAAAGAATTCAAAAGAAACAAAATAAAGAGTATGTTCGTCTTATTTATTTTTTAAATTTATTTTAGAATCTCAATTAATAGAGTTAAAAAGATATTTATCAAATGGCGATTAAATTTACTTAAAAGTGAACTTCGATGTAACTCGGATCTCAAATGTATCTTCCATATCCGAGATAGCCGAGGCCATATCTTCCATAGTATC
>JAPMOR010024185.1:221177-233421 GCA_026543865.1 Argiope aurantia
GTATGGTATGACCGAGGCGCATGCAACGGCTGCCATAGCCAAAACAAGAGCGATCTATGGAAAGAATCGAGTAATGAGTAAATGTGTTTAATTTAAGTATAAATTAGGAAAAAAAAGTTTCATTTTTTTTTGTACAAAACAGCAAATAAAAATATTTGGAATTAATTTTTTTATAAAAATGGCTAAGATCTGATTAAACATTTGTAGAAATTGAAAATACAATTGGAGTCAGTGTAATGCTAAAATAAACGAATTTATAAAACTAAATCATTATAGAAATTTATTATCTCAAATTTAATTGACAGCAGCAGTGCTCCGTTTTTAAAATCCTAGCTCTCTATTTAATTCACATTTCTTAATCATTTTGCACCTACTTATGAAACATAATATTTATTCATCAGAAATTTACCGCAGGTTTTCAAAATCTTTTTCTCTTATTTATAGCTTGTAAGAATTACTTAAACCCTTTTTATAAAATTGAATTTTTATCAATGTTTATCAATAACTTTGAAATTACATTTCTTAACCTTTATTTCACTATTTAATTTTCATTGTTACATCTGTTCAAGAAATCAGCAGTTTATATATATAAATTACATCAAATAAATATATATTTTTTTGAAAGGTAAATGAAAAAAATAAATTGACATTGCACTGTATTAGAGTAAAAGGATTTTTTTGTTTAAATATAAAGATAATATTAACGTCTTTAATTATAATTTTCAGAAAGGTATCCGTTACATTATATCTGCATTACAAATTGGAAAATTTCTTACCACTACTTTCATCATTTTCAAGTGCTGGATCTCCCTTTGTCCGTTTCTCCTCACTTTTGCGGTATTAAGTATGATAACTTTTTGGTTTTGTACCGTCCTTTATATATGAACAGAACTTTCGCTTGAATGAGTGGTCATGAGTCTGACTGAGCTATTTTCAATGCCAAGAATTGTGATGATAGATAAAAATTAGTGATTAAAATTAAGATAAGAATAATTGTATTATGCATAAGTTAGCGATAAGACTTTACATTAGCTGAATGTGATATTGAGTGTTTTAAGAATTAAACTTATTTTGATAAACATCATGTTTTTTAAAACATTCCTTCACTCCTAATGATAATTGCAAATTAAGCTAAACAGTAGTATTCTTTTCTCATTTTTTTACACAAATTTTGTTTATCTGTCTTACAATTGAATATCAGTATTCATCATATTTATCTTTAATCCAGATAAATATGATTGATACTGATATTCCAATATTAAAAAGGGTCGAAATTGCAGTTTTATTTAGATTTGATTTAGTTTACTATGCAATAATTGTCGTTTGGTCTCAAGAATTAAATGATATTTTTTCTTACGTTTTGCTACTTTCAATCTTTGAAGCCTCAAAAATAGTCTTGAAATTTTAACTTAGTGTTAACTAAATTTGTTAACTTAATTAAATTAGTAGTTAATTTAAATTTACTGCCGAGAACAATGTGAATAAAAATCTTTAATAAACTTTCTGATTGACAAAAATGCATCAAGTGCATGGTTAACAGTTGTTGCCTGAGCTGAAATGGGTACTTACTACTTCTTCCTTCGTAATATGTGACTTAATTTCAATTGAAGATGATGATCAGTTGCAGCTTATCATATAACGAATAACTATTTGGTGATTTTTGTGAAGTAGTGAAAATCATCCAGCCCATACAAACTTTTTGATTTTGAGTACCACATTGAGAACTTTCTAGCTCCATTGTGTCAAGTTTTTTAAATCAATGTAAATTGCAACAGAATTTCCATTTGAAAAAAATGAGTCTTCAAAAAACTGTATCAGTGTTCTAGGAGAAATTTAATATTTCGTTTGTTACACCTCGCTGAGTTTGGATTTCATCAAAAATGAAAATTCTATAATGGGCCATTTTCGTTTCTGATTTTAAGCTTTTGACTACCAATTTTTTAAAATCTTTTTCTCTGCTGTCGCGTAGAAAATGAAGATAATAGCTTCTGTATTAGACAAATCTATTCGATTTTTTTAAAAAAATGTTTTTAAACACCCGTGGTTAGGACATGATGGTCAAATACATCCTTACCCCACCAAAAAAAACTACTTTTACTTAGAACTATTTAAGTTGATTTTAAAAGATTATTGGAATGTATATGTATCGGTGGTAGTCAAACGGTTAATGTACTGTCCACCTTGAAACAGTTGCAACAATAAAGAAAATTTTAAAGACAAATAAGAAAAGTTGAAATTCTATTATATTCTAAATATAATAGAAACAAATCGAATTAATTTAATACCAAGTAATGCAAGAAATTATTAAAAATTGATATTTCATCAAACTAGTATAAAACCATGTTTACAGTAGAATATATGGTTAAATAATTTAATTTATATTTTACATTAAATTCGTTTAGCTATAGCGGTCAAAAGATCATCAACAAATGAATTTCATTTATCTATATAACTATTTGCAATCATTTTGTAATAAAGATATTTTAAATAAAAATATTTTTAAATGTTAATTTGTGCACACAGTATTCAACCTTTGATGTTTATAGTCAAAGATTGACGGAAGAGAATCATCCTCAACCAAACGAGATTTTAGCAAAACAACTTCAGAAAAATTGAAAGATACTCTTTTCAATAAAAGTCTTTAATAAAAGTACAATGTTCATCATTGAGTTTGTCAGGATAAAAATTAAAAGCATTAGATACAAGTTATTAATGTTGCATTTACAGCTTTTAACTTTCATGAATATTTTACTTAAATATAAACAATAATTTCTCTTCGAAAGTTTTTAATATTGATTAAAAATAACCTTAAATAAAATTAATGAGAATATGACGATGAAGTCAGGTCACTTTAAATGATACGTGGGTTCAATGAAAAGTTTCCGGCCTTACCAAGAGGTAGATCTCCCAGAATTACTTTGACTAAAGCACTGCAATGTGCCATCTTTATTTAACACTTCTTGCGTATTTTAAAAGATTTGTGTTTTGTTGTTTTTATACTGTAGTATTTTAAAATTTCCTTCTTTTGCTTTTAGCCGAGTATGGGGAAAACTGAAGTGCGAGCTGTTATAAAATATTTTTTATAAAAGGCTGATTTCCAACCGATATTAAAACTTAGTTAGATACTACACTGGGGGAATCTGCTCTTTCATTTACAATTGTTAAAACATGGGTTGCAGGCTTTAAACGTGATAGTACAAGCACTCTGAATTTGGAGTACTCTTGACGACTAAAATCAGGCACTGCAGATGAAATCGTTAGAAAAGTTCACAAAAATATTATAAATGATATTATTATAAATGATTATGTTGATATATCCAAAATATACCATATCATATTTTAATCCATATTTTGGGTACAAAAAAGCTGTCAGAAAGATGAGTGACCACTTGCTGACCTTAGATCAAAAAGCTGCAGCGCGTGACAATATCGAGTCTGTACAGCTCAAACCTAAATGATTTTTGCTTTGGATGAGACATGGATTCATCACTATACTCCAGAAACCAAACTGAAATTTAAAAAAGTGGACAGCAAAGGGCGAATCAGCCCCAAAAAAGCAAAAAGTGCACCATTTGTTCGAAAGTTTATGGCAACGGTTCTTTAGGACTTAAAAGGAATTTTATAATAGGATTATTTTGAAAAAGGCAGCTTCATAAATGGTGAATATTATAGTAATCTTTTGGATAAATGGCATTCCAAAATCAAAGAAAAAAGACCAGGTTTGGCCAAGAAGAAAGGCCTGTTTCACCAGGACAGAATACCGTCCACAAGCCTGTCACTGTGATGACAAAACTTCATGAACTGAAGTTTGAAATTCTTTCTCATACACCCTATTCCCCAATGGCCCCCTCGGACTACAACCCTTTCCCCAACATGAACTCATTTCTGGCTGGAAGGAAATTCTGTTCTGATATCGAAGTCATCTCAGCGAAGAAATCCTACTTTGAGACCTTAGAAGAAATCTGTTACAGAGTGGGGTTCCAATCATTGTCGCACTGCTGGAGCAAGTGTATGTCTTAGTAAAAAAACTACGTTGAAAAATAAAACAATTTATTTTCCTTGTTTGGCCAGAAAATTTTCTACCCGCACTCGTAAAGTATTCTTTCATCGCTGTGTCTTTTCATGCAAAGAGTGCAAAACATTTCAAATTATGGCGCATCAAAATATCAAATTACTGGATAAAAGGGAATAGACACATATCAACACATAGATAAAATAATTTTGAATTGTTTATAAAAGAACCTTTAGTAGACATTTGTCCAATCAATAACAATAGCAAATTTTACCTTTTTTTAATTTTTTACATTTGTCACTGAAAGATACTGTTAATAACACAAAATCCTTGCATAGTTTCTCGAGGACATAATAATGTTTGAAGAATTAAAAATATTATAATATCCACAATGTTAATTTGTAAAAAAATATTACACATTTATTCATAATTAGTAGTTGATTATTTATTAATGATCAGGTTTTAAATTATATTAATGCTAATTGTGGTAAATAAGATATATGGTTGCATTACAATTAAAAAAGACTACAAACCGTCCTAAGCTTACATATCACGTCATCTGAACTATGATGTATGTAATTATTATCTTTTTTATATATATCGAGATTATTTCTTTAAATAAAATTAATTTACAGAAAAAACATGATGATTTATTATTTGAAATCTTTTTATTTTGATACAAAGTACAAAAATAATATTTAATTTTAATGAATACTCAAAAATTAGCTGCTTAAATGGTATAGGGCTCTAGTGAGAAACTAAAAATTTATTTCATGTTCTGAATGAATGTATTTTTTTCAATGTTGTGCGTCCTGGACTGAATAGAAAAATAAATTAAAAAACCAAATAATATTATAAGCAAAATTCTTTTTTTAAAAATTCAATTTTCTTGGAAGGTGTTGCTTCAATATAAGCCTTCCTTTCCTGATGAATGGATTTCCATACATATTTCCATAATTAGAGGTATGTACGAAAGTTTTACAACAGTGTTTTTTAACTAGATTATGTTTGCAGTTCCTATAGGAACATTAGATTCATTTTCCCTACAATTAAAAAAATGAAAAAGTAATTAGGCACTTACAGATAGTTGCAGTGTCCAAACAAATGATTTATCTAATCAGATCAGAGCTCAGCATCAGCCTTCCTTGCATCATATTAAATTGTCAAATAAAACAAAGAAGCAAAATTAGATATTAGTTATTCTTTGGGATATATTTTGTTCATTAACAAAGTATTAGTTTATAAGTTTATAAATGAAGAAATCGTGCTTGTGAAATATGGACCCATTATTGATCTCTGAGTTTTCATTATGATACCAGAATAAAGTAAGACAGAATGTGAAATGCTTATCAGTGTATAGCTTGAAAAACTTGAAACAAAGCAACTCTAAACTGTCAAAAATATTTATGAAATTTCTAGGTAATAATTCTTTTGAACAATACCCGAATATTATATATAACGTTTGCATTTGAATACCTGCATCTTCCCTTCAGAATGATCTCTTTATAGTAAACGTAAATATTGTGGCTTTAAATCAGTAGATCTCAAGAGGGAATGGAGGAAAATGAAAAAAAAAAAAAAAGAAAGAAACAGAAGTACATTTTTTATGCACATTAACACATATAAGAAAGTAGGAATATTTTTATATACAAAAGAATTTACACAGATCCTTCTGCAAGACATTATAAAAATCTCCTGACTGATCATTGTAACAATATTCTGTAGCAATATTTTTGCAGATAACGGTTCTGTAATTTCGATGTGTTTAATATAATCTAAAATTTAATTTCGCATTTTCACTGGTAAGAATTCAATTGTCAAATTCTGACATCAAATACTTATTTATTAATAATATTTATTAATATATATTTTCTTTATTTTCAATTATTATGTTATTATCATTCATCAGAAATTTATTACAGATTTCTTGAATTTTCCTCTCATTGATTGTTTCTATGAATTAGTTAAACAATTTTGCCTATATTTATACAAAGGTTGGCTATGTAGATGAATAAGTCAAATATATGCAAAAAGAGTAAGTTAAAAGAATTAGATTTTGAATTTCTCGAAATTACAAGTGTATAAACTAAATGCTTCTTTAACTCGCACTTCAATGAAAAAATGAAAGTATTAACGCTATAATTTTAGGGACTAAAGTTTTTCAAAAGGTAACTCTAACTTAAGTATTTAGAAATGAAAACATAAAAATGATAACTTGTCTACCGATATAGTTAGTTATAAAGCCTTTTTCATAAATCTTTAATAATTAACGTTTTAAGTTTTGCGATACAAATGCTAGAAAATTTACTTGCAAACATGCATAAATTAGTTATCTGAATCATTTCAAATTTCGTCTTATTTTTATTCCATTCCTACTTTAAAAACTTCTACACTTTTGCCTCAAGTAGGATTTTGTGAATCATTTAATTGTACTCATTTCGTGGTAATTGTACGCAAGATATTTAATTCACATTCACAATTTTATAATCCCCTATTTTCGGGAACATGAATGTCGATAAAAATGAAAAGATATCGATAAAAATGAAATACTTAATCGAAAATAATGTAAGAAATTCTGAATGCAATTACTTCTTAATGTGTCAATTTCTTATGGGAAAATAGAAATTTATGCAATATCAAAATAATATAAGTACAATTTATTATCAAAAATTAGTCTTGAATAAATGCCTTTAAAACTTTTAAGAATTCTATCATTTTGTGATAAATGTGAAGATGCTGTATATTTTTAATTAAAAATATATGCATATTTTAAAAGAAGAAAAGTGAGAAAGAATGTTCGAATTACAAAAATTGTAAATATGAATGATTTTGTGAAGAATAACATAAAAAGTACAACACATGAATTCTCATTTTTAAAAAAATCGAATATTTCTCTTAAATATAATGAATTTGAAAGCATAAAAATAACTTTCAAAACATAAAAATGATTTTTTTAAATGCACATTTATTTTTAGGGAAATCCTTTCAAACAAAAAGTAATAATGATGAATTTGACTGGGTTAAGTGTTAAATATTCGAAACTCTTGCAGCACAAGTATTTTTTTCCCCTTAAGACATTTTTAAAAATCAACTATTTTCTTGAATTTTAATTTCCAGGTTAAGTTCAAGTTTCAATTTAAAATTAAGACTGACAGCTTAGAATCATATTTCAACCGCGTCATCGAAGACTAACATGTTCTCAAGTTTTAGATGTGAGGTTCAAAATTAAATATATAATATGTCATGTACCAAACTCACTTGCGCCGCATGTTTGAATCTCCACAGAAAATTAATAAATCAAGTGCTCCTGATTTATATACTTTTCTTAAAATTAAAAAAAAAAAAACATTTATGATATTTTAAAATTTAGAGGAAACTGCTTTGTCAACATAAGTAGGATTGTGATAATTGTATGTATTTCTGCGTATATATATATATTTTTCTATTTCGTGATCCATCATTAGCAATATTTTGCATTAATTATATTTAACACAGTTACTTTACCGAATGATCTATTTATATTATTCTAATTATAAATTAAAAATTACATCCAAGATTTAAGACAAATTTGCATATCTCATTGTATTTTTTTTCTAGATATGGATGACGTGCTTATAGACCTTTGACTTTTGTCCCAAGAAACCTCCTTTGATTATTTTTTTAGAATTTATTTACTTAAAAAAAGTTTAACTTATATTTTTTTATCATAAAATTAATCTTCTCTGAACCTCCCAATATGTTTTACAATAAGACTAACATGGATTGCATGAAAAAAAGATATTATTAAATGGTAGAAATGGGATTTTATTTGTAAATGTTTGTATAATTATTTGTCTGAAATATGCAATCTCTGAAAGAAATTTTATGATTTGAAATTCTTCACGTTTTTCATTAAACTATTATGTTGATAATTATGACGATTTACTGTAAAAAGATGTGAGTAAAATGAGGCAAATAATTCATTTAACAGCATTTCTTTATTTTTTGCAATAATAATTGTTCATTTTTATTTCAGTTTTCTAATAATTCTTCGTTTTTGATGATTCTTTTGACGACATTCTAGTGCAAAAACTTGTAGTCCTGTAAAGGAAAGAGGAATTTATTATGCCATATAAATAACATTAACAATACATTTAAATAAGATTTGTGAACTAATTTACAAAAAAAAATAATATTAAAAAAATATTAAAAAAAAGTTCCAAAACGCTTTTCTTAAAGAGCTAATAGTAAAGCTATTCACAACTTAATATTCCAAGTAATATTATTAACGTCTTATAAATACAAATGCAACTAATTTCAAATATCGTTAGGATATGGATATATTACAGTCAATGATTTTTAAAAAGGTCTGAAGAATTTAAAGAACTTTTAGTTTTCTCAATTGCTGCTATTCAATTAGACAGTTTGAATAAAATGAATAATCACTAAAAAAATCCTATTTTTTTCTACAAAAGCGATAAAATGAATTAATATCGGATATATATAAAAAAAATAGTTAGATAAAATTTATGCTCTTAAGATACTACTTTTGAAAGCATTACAATTGTAATTTAATCTCAAAATTATTCAATGAATAATTTTTACATTTCTGAAACTGTATATATTTGAGGGATACTAAATTATTTAGTTGAGAAATAAAATTTTAACTGCATTTTTTATTATAAATAAGAACACAATTCGAGTACAACTACATAAAGTGTTATTCGTTTTATTTATTTTTAAATACATATAGAATTTCAATCAATAGTGTGAAAAAAACATACCAAAGGTTGATAAAAGGAATAACCAAGACTTTAAAAGTATCTTCCATATCCGAGATAGCCGGCGCCATATCTTCCATAGTATCCATAGGGACCATATCCGTAACCGAGTCCATCATATCCGTAATAGGGTGCATAGTCATAGGCACCATAGTATCCATTATATCCGAGACCATAAATTCCGTAGGGAACCTCTCCTTTGTAGAAATGTCTGGCACTCACTCCATCTCCGTGTCTGTATGGAATGAGCGAGGCGCATGCAACGGCTGCCATAGCCAAAACAAGAACGATCTATAGAAAGTATCGAGTAATAAGTGATTATCTATAAATTTTCATAAATGTCTTTTAGTTTGAATTGTTTGTGAATATCTTTTAGTTTGTTTATCTATATATAAAATGCATTATATAAATATATTTATTTGAAAAGTAGATGAATAAATTAAATGTAATATTAAGTTATATTATGAGAAAATGATATTTATTTTTGGTTTAGACTTAAAGAAATTATCATTTTTATTTGTAATATATGCAAAAACGTATTGCATTCCTAAAATAAAATAGTATTGCAAATTATAAAATATCTTACCACTTCTTTCATCATCTTGGCGTGCTGGATATTTCTTTGTTCCTTTTTCCTCACTTTTGCGCTTTTGTGTTATAACGTTTTGATTGTGTTCCAACCTTTATATATACTCGAAAATTTCGCTTGACTGAGTGTTCACGCTATTTTCAAAGCTAAGAATTTTGATAAAAGATTAAAAAAATAATGATTAATATTAAGATAAAAATAAATGTATTATGCATAAGTTAACGATAAGAGACGTTACAGTAGGTCACTTTGATGTTGAGTATTTTGAAAGTTGAAACTGTTTTCTGATAAACATCATGTTTTTAAAAGAATTTTTTCTATTCTAATCATAATTGCAAATTAAGCCACACAACCATATTGTAGGAACATTCTGTTTTATCCTATTTTTTTCCATTTTTTATACGCACATTTTGTTTATTTGTGTGAAAATTGAGAATTAATGTTCATTAATTTCATTTTCAATCTAAAAATGAATGGTGTAAAATTTCGATACGGAACTTTTGTTGAAACTCGATTTATTTTGCTATACAACAATTGCCATGTATACTAAAAATTAAATGACTTTCTTCTAACATTGCTACGTCATTCGAGATGTCAGAAACGTCTTGACGAGTGCCGACAAAATTATGAAAAAAAACTTTTTAAAAGTTTCTTATAGAAAAAAATTTATGAAATACATAACTAATAGTTTTTGCCTAACGGAAACTTAGCAAAAAATATTTTCTTGGTAATAATTGATTAAATACCCATTATCGATAATGATCTGTTGCAGTTCTGGCATATGACGAAAAGTTTATTTTGTGATTTCTGGGAAGTAGGAAAATTCATCCTTTTCAGTGTCTGACAGTTTGCAAGCTCTGGCGGATAAATTAAACATGAAAACAGTCGTGAAATTTTTTTAATTTGCCAATATTCTTCCAGGCTGACCATTAAAATAAGTTCTTGCTTTAAAAAGATGGTGGGAATCTTCTAAGAAGTCAGTATTTTCATTAGAATATCTGGTATCTACAAGCTCCAAATCCTTGCCGAAATGCAAAATCGAAATGTGGCCAAAAATTTTGATAGTGAATGCAGCGAATATCTATCTCTCTTGGTCCAATAAGTTAAGTTTCTCAAAACCCTGTAAATTATAATTGCTTTCGAATGAGACTTATTTACTATACATCTCTTAATTTGTTTCTCCTCAAAAATTAATTCATTTTTATATATTAGTTATAGTAATTGTACTATGCCTATAATCTTTGCGGGAGTGCAAGCAATAACTTAGCCAAGTTTTATCGCAATCGATGAACGGTACGGCAGCGCATAAGATAGGAACAAACAAAAATTCATTTTTATAAATTAGAATAGCTGGTACTCGACGCCTTACTGCCTCAGAAGAAATAATTTTGGAAATATCGTTCGAAACTTCAAATAGCTGTCCTGTTTAATTAGGAATGATAGAAAGAATGGTATTTACTTTCTAATCAGCTATGAATATATTCCTTGTATTTTAATGATATATAAAGGAAAAGTACAAATATTATTTATTCAACTTTATTTACTTTATTATTCAAGTGCTTTAGGGTAGAAAATACTTTTTTTTCCGTCTGCAGCAAAAACCAATAAATTTCTTGGCTGTCCAACTCGTGAACATCCAACATACAACTGGCCAAAAACACGAATTATCTAGATTCAATCCGCACACTTGAAGTGATTGACTTTGCGCCTTGTTGATGGTCATTGAGAATACAAGTGGAATGGGGAACTGCAGTCGTTTGAAATCAAAAGGTATGACGGTGGGAATAATGGGAATGTGTGGAATGAGCACATCTTCCATCGACTTTCCTCCAAGAATAGCTGCCTCGCTCCTTGCCGCATAATCGTCTTTTGGCTCTAATGCGCGTAATCAGGTAGCATATAAAAGTTTTCTTTCGATTCTTGCCGCTTGCTGATCTTGAAATTTTGAAGCACGTAATTTGTAATTCGTAAGCTATCTGCTTTATTGCTCATTTATCGTTCCTCGTTTGTTTGAGAAGGTCAAATTGGCTTATTTCTAAGTGTTGCGCTGGTATATCTATTAAATGACGAACGTTTAAGGACATATTTTTTGTCAAAGCTATCAACACGACATACGCTTGTATAATCGAGATATCATTTGTCGATTCACTGAATAAATAGAAAAGTTGATTGAACTGAAAAAACTCCATTATATATAACTTGATCGGCATCGATAATAATAATTATATTTTGCCTGTGTGAGAGAAACTTTAAATAACATTTTCGGTTTGCTGCGACAAAATACTGTGTACAATGAATGACAACATCCTGCGGAAATGACTATTCATTAAAAAGAAGGAAAAAAAAATTAGCGCTTACACTAAATATTTTCGTTTTCATTTCTCTCACATTGATTGGCATCAATCATGATAATTTTATTTTGTTTGACATATGTGAGATTAACTCCGAATGACAAGTATCGGTTACTATTTGTCTTTTGCCAATTGTCAGTTTTAAAATATAACCGAGCAATTTTAAGTAATAAGTTGGCAAAGTTTGATCACAATCGGTTAAATGGTACGGCATCGCATAAGGTACGAAGAAACAAAAATTCATTGTTATATATTACATATGATATAACGTTACACGCTATAATTATAACAACATATCCTTGGGGAATTTCTCGAGGACATAATAATGTTTAAAGATGTGAAAAAAAGTAATATCCATAAAATTAATTTGTAAAATTTATTACATTTTCATTCAAAATCTGCAGTTGATGGCATATTTTGTGGTAAATAGTATACATTGTTGCATTACAAATACAAAAGACTACACATTCTCTCTAATCTTTCATAACACGTCATCTAAACTATATTATATGCAATAATTCCGATATATATA
>JAPMOR010024187.1:0-33102 GCA_026543865.1 Argiope aurantia
AATCTGCATTGTGGTTTTATAAAGACTCCAAAGAATATGAGAATATAGTTGTCTACAAACGCATTTTATAGTCGGTCCCTGTTCTGGAATGAAAAGAAAATACTCGATACTTTGTGAAAGGAGTGTGACCAAACCGTCTCATTGATGAAAATACCACAATGACGCGGCGGCGATGGAGCAGCGCAATTTATTATTATCGCCATTACTAGAAATTCGACTCGGCCAGCACGCACGCACATGGAGAGAAATTCCAGAAAACGGGAAATAAATGATGAATCGGAAGGAGGAAAAAAAAGCTTTTTCAAACGCTCCATTCTTCAGTTTTGTAAAGCAGTTGTGCTTGTTGTGAGAAAAAGATGTTAAGTTGAACGGATTATGTGAAAATACGGAACCTGGAAACAACTTTCTTTAGTGGTTGTCGGGTTCAGCCATAAATTCCTTCTAGAAACAGGTGTGACATCCAGAATGACGTCATTAAATCTGGCTCTTGGTGGGAGGAGTGTGGGATTTGAAATCCATCCTAATTATTCGAACTGGCAGAAAGTAGATCCCCAACCATTCTTCTGCATGTGTTTTCAATATTTTCCACACATAATTTCGTTTGGGATAAAAAAAATATTTTCAGCCCCCATTATTAACAAGACAGTAGGTGTTCCTGGGACGTTTTTTAAGTTGAAACCATTTATTGGATTAGAAAGGACTATAGTAACAGTGTCTATATAATTGAAACTTTTCAGATCATGGACTTCTCGAAAGCGTGGATTCCAGATATTTTGTCAGTACCACAGTGCAATTACGAACCTATTTCCTACAGAATTGTGTTATTTTGACCATTAAGTATGAAAATAAATAAGTAAATATAATATTAATCGATAATAACTAAAAAAAATTTAATCGAAAAAAATCAGCATGTTACCATGTCGAACCATTTTTCAATTTATTTCGATTCCGTTTATTTTCAATGGTTTACAGTAAGTATCATCAATGGAAAAGAAAAGCAGGATTTATACATTATTTGTAAATGTAAAAAATATCGTATGTATTATTACTTATCCAATATAAAATATACAACAAGAAATAATCGCAATTCTTTTTTTAAAAAATCTCAAGATTTTAATATATTTTTTGAAGTTATTTCATGAATGTTTGTGGTTTCGTAACAGCAGCTTAGAGTTCAGACCCCTGTTCCTTCAAAAATCTGCCCTTCTTGATGTATCTACCTAACGTCTAATATTCTCTTGCTGGCGTGATTCTGGAAGGACGGCTGAGATGTCGTCCGTCCTCTTTCATGTTTCTACATTACAAAATCGCACAAAAATAGCTCTCGTGTAGTAGTTTCAAAATGAAATTCAACTGTCAGAAAACTGAATTGCCCTTTTAGAATAATGTCCAGTTGCTTGCGTTAACGTAAATACGATGTCAATGAAATCAGTGTAATCAACTTTTGTATATAGATCTCTGCTTTTATGTCTTACACTAAAAATTAATCGTGCCAAATTTTACATCGAATCTGTAGATGGAAAGAATATACTTCTCCATAACATATGATCCCTCATGAGGACAGCTTAGATATGATGAGAAGCTTCTGGTGTTACAGCTGGTTTCTTGCAGCGCGGTGGGTGCAAAAATGGTGTGGGATAACTATCTCTTGCCGATGATGAGACAAGCCTCCTACGAGAGGTTTACACTATGGCCGGGACGGCCCTTACAATTCAGCCATAGTTCCTACTTATGTTGTCGCGGTGTCCGGTCATTCAAATTTTTCCGTTGGAGTTGTCAGCTTTGATTTCCATATATATGATAAGTATTTCTACTATACGAAGAAACTATAAGAGCAAAAGGCGTATAATTATGAAGTTGCTTGATAATTGAAGTGAGCATTACATTCACGCGAAACGAAAATATTATGTATATTAATTATTGCATCTAACTGCGAGCAGTAGTTAGATGCACTAAATATATATGAGATTATAGTGAAAGCATATATGATATATTAGCCATTAGTATGTAATATATCAGTTTTAGTATGGTAATCACTACGACATAAAAGTGGGTTTTCAGATCCCTCGTTGCTGTGAGTCAAGACCATCATAGTCCGAGATCCAGCATGTTTTGAAGTAAATACATCCTACCACTGGAATGGGAATGATTTGATTTCAAGCCGTTTTTTCACTCATCGAGACAGCTTTTCATCCATGTACTTCAGGGTGCCCCTCCTCTCAAGAGAATGGTTACCAACCTTACAAATGTGATTGATAATTTCAGTCTTTTGCGAACACTTTTCTTAAAGATTTAATTTTAGATTCGGAGGAAAAGAAACAGAACACAGCAAATAAGCTGATATCAATGGAACCACAATTATTTTTAATCTTAAGATGGGACATAATTTTTTTTTCTGATAACATTTTCTAAATCCAAACAAGAAGATTATGAATCAGAAAATAAATCAGGAATCACAAATGGAAAAGGCAATTTGAAGAGTATTTTATGATTGCCAATCGAGAATATTTTGTTGAATAATACCCAATTGTTGAAAAATATTACTTGTGGTGGTATGTAGATTATTATGATCTGTGCAGGAAGCAACAGGACGAATGTTGTTGGAAACATTTCTTTAATAATCACATTCACACACTAAACAATTGCAAACACAAAGACAAGACATTCACACGCGCGGCTCACAGTTCAGCATCACATCTCATTCTCAATACAATCGCAATGCATTATGGGATGACATATGGGATGGCCTAATCAGGTATCGCCATCTAGTATTCAAAAGAGAAGATAAGTGTAATGCAACTGTTACATACTATCTTTTAAACACTCATTAGACGCGATATATTTATGTGGAGGCATTCAAGAAGTCGAGGGAAGAGCATTAATAATATTTTTTTAAAGCGAAGAACAAACAAAATTTAGAGAAATTTTTTTACTAAAAACATGGAAATTATGTTAAAAATAGGAAGAACACTAAAATTGTATTCTCTAAAGAATAGCCACATTGGTAACTAGCTTGCTTGTCCAGAATATTGGGTGTGATTCTTAAATCTCATCTGCATAACTTAATGCATAGGATTCCCACGAGAAAAGTATTTTTAAGTATCAAATTAAGACAGTTGCCAAAGCTTTGTTTCTTAAAAGTCCTTATACCTGCTCTGTCCCTTGTGTATATAAACCATTCTTGCGAAATTCTACAGCATCAGAGTGGAAACTTAACTTTTAAAATAGTCTATCTCAGAGGTTCCCAAACTTTTTTTTTCTCGTGGACCACTTTCAAAGTTTTACTATTTTCGGTAGACCCCCCCCCCCTGCTGCTACATTTCTACTGTATTCCCAAAACTCCTAAAAAATATTACCCTAAATTGGGGGTGTTAAGAAGAAAAAAAAAGTAACACATTTTCTTGTGTCTTATTTATTAAAATAATACTTGTGGTTATACAAAATTATAAACATTTATTACAAACAATCAGCAATTGACAAAAAATCAACAATGAACTCTGAAATGGGAATCAACAATAAAAAATAGTCATACTTTTAATGAGAAGAATGTACTTGATGAATTGACAACCAATTATCAATATTTGGCTTCAGTTTTGTAAGAAGTAATCTCAAATCTCCCCGTTCTGTGATGTTCAATCTGCTCCTTTTTATTGTTAACAGGTTGGCAACGGCACTAAAACTTCTTTCGACAAGATATGACGTGGGAAACGCTATCAAAAATTTTCTTGCAATTTCCCACAGCCCAGGATATTTTTCGGGGATTTCTGCCTGCAGCCAAAATGTTTGATAGCTTTTTTTAAATTTCACCTTCAGTTCCTCGTTGGTGCTGAGCTCAAGTAGCTCCTCTTGTAATACCGCATTCGCCACTTCCGTTTCATCAAATGGGGTTATGATCCATGGTGGTATTTCCGTCATCAGAATATCTTCAAATCTATTTTTGAAGTCATCATGCAGGATATTTAAATGTTGAGCGTATGTCTGAATATCCTCATCAGGACATTCTATCTGTGACAAGTGCGGAAACTGGGAGAATTCGCGCCGACTAATATTTTGCTTCATTAATTTCAATTTACCAAGAAAAGTCGAACTTACACCCTTTGTTTTTATTAAATTAAGGTTGTTCCCTTGTAACTGCAAATTAACGTCATTGAATTTTATGAACAAATCTGTTAAGTACGCAATGTCTGCTTTATATTTGATCAGACTTTCTTTTAAATCTGGTGCTTTAGTTTCCAGACACTCTATCATTGATTCGAATAGTGAGCATTGATTCACTCACAGTCACACTTTTATGTTCAAAATCCCGGAAACAAATGAGTAACGTTTTTGACGGATTTTGACGGATTACGGAGCACCCGCCTGGCGTAGCCAGGCTATCTCCTTCCTTGCAGCATAAAAGACCTTGCGTCTGATGATGCCCTGAACTGTTGAGTAACGTTTTGTTCTTGGCATTCGTATTTATACTAATGTCTATTGCAAGCACGGCGCAAGTCGCATTTCATACCTTTGCAGGTCTAAACAAGCATCCCGGACGAGCGGGCGCACGGGCGGCACTTTGCAAGTCTCGACATATGGTGTACACTTGTACCATTATCTATTGTTCTATTCAATTCTGTGTTTGAACTGAGTCTCGCTATCTGATAATCGAATCGAATGATGCTATCTGCCTACGTTGATAGGTAAATCCAAGCCAAAAATTTTGTTCTTTATTATGAAGACCAGAATTTTTCTTGGACCCCCACTTACAACTTGTGAACCCCTGTTTTCTTTTCACATCTACGTAGACCCCCGTGTGGTCTCCTATGGACCCCTGGGGGTCCACCTGGACCACTTTGGGAACCTCTGGTCTATCTTGTTGATTTCTTGTCACTGTCATTTTCTATCCCCTCACGTAAGTTATATCGATATAAATAGAATCCTTCTTCAGTTTTTATTAATGAAAGAAAATCACGCAATTAAATACTTGATGAAACCATGAAAACGATTTAAATTTTAATTAAAATTTATGAAAAATTTGACTGACAGTTAGATTAATTTTTAATTATTAATTGAAATAAAATTAATTTTTGAATTTTTAAATGGTGCATGGAAATCAGGTTTGTACAATAATATTTTCCGTAATTATCGTTGGAAAATGATAAAACCTTGCTTGCTCTTTAATTGCGTATAGTTTAAAAAATTGCTCCGAAAGGCACATTCCCACAGTCCAAAGTATATTTCAAATTTAGCATTTATATATCAAACGGTCATTCCTCTAGAAGGCCAACATATGCAAGCGGACCTTCTTTTTTATTATATCTAGAGATAAAAATTTAAAAGAGTTTCTCTTTTTTTCACTAGCAGAAAAAAAATTCCCTTTCGATTTTAATTTTAAAATGCATATATCCACTTTTTACGTACAGTATTGAAATAATTTTTTTCTTCACGTAATATTAACGGCATTTTTTTTTTTGAGAGAGAGAGAGAGATTTTTTAAGCCGGTAACTTTCTTCTTTTTCATTCTAACAAAATTCAGTTGAAATTTTGCAATTTAACATATACAATAGCATTTTTTTTTCATATTATTACAAATTATTCATTTTTAAACGCTTTAACTTAACTTTAAATGTTTCATGTTTCAAAAGACGGAGTCTTGTAAACAAATTTTCATTCCTTTTCTGATGTACATATGAGTTGTGGAATGTCGCACAATAATTTATTTCCCATGTGACTATATAATATTTTAATAAGTTTACAACTCTCAAGTCTGAATTAATCTATTGATTTAATTAGGTATTTATTTCACAAAGAGGGTGCTACCTAGAAGATATTAATTATTATTTTTCTATAACATTAATAATAGCTGTTCAGATGTGATTCCGATGGTGTTGTCTGAGGAGATTCCGCAAATAGTTTGTAGTATCTTTCTCCCCCCCTTTTTTTTTTCTATCTTGTACTCATCCAACTGTAGAGATAACCAGTTGGAGTTATGTTAGACTACGTGGAAGATAAAATAAAAATTTTAAATATTCAGATTTCGCACTATAGCCATGATTAAAAACTAAAGCATAGAAAATAACAAAAATAAATGTTTTTAACACACATTATAAAAAATAAATAAATATGCTATGAATAAGAAAAATTTCTTGTCGTTCATTTAAAGTTCGAATATAGTATATTTGAATTTCCAATTTGCTTAAAATATTTTAATCGGAATTTCATACTTTTTATTGTTTTGTTTTGATATAAAAATGAAAATTATTATACGAAAACAAGAATAAAATATCTATTGTTACACAGCAAATTAAGATGTGTAATATTCTATTAGTATGAGAATGTAGAGAGATGTTCTAAAACTCCATATCGTAAAACTTTGAAGGACATATTTACTTTAGAATGACGTGTAATATGAGCATATTATTTTGTCGCTCTGAAAATATAAAATGTACCCAGAGCAAAATTAACCATAATTTTAACGGTTCAGAAAAAAAATATATTTTTTTTTCCCTAAAAAGTTAATACATAAGATCTACCGAAAAAAGTTTTATTTCACTTTATTATAAACCACTTCTTATTACTTTCTATGAATTCTTGATATTCACTTTATACATCAAGTTTCATAAATCATAAAAATATACAAAAAAAAATCTAAAATGCATTAAAGAGGCTAAAATCTTTCTGCATTTTTATTTTATTATTATTATTATTGTGTACTTTTCTGTTTGAACAATTCTTTTAACCCACTCACTATGGAAAACTTCAGTGCAACTTAAACATTTTAAATTCCCTTTACTCCGTAGAGGATGAAGTCATATTCCATTGTACTTTCATAAATTGCAAGATGAATGTGGGAATCATTGATAAACAACTCAAAATTAAATGTTGTCTTCACAATTATGTTGATATAAATATCTTCAGTAAAGGAATTAATATTAGTAATCAAATTACGTTAGCTGCAATCAAAATTATCCTCTTTTGAAGAGAGTTATGATTGCGATTGGTAATCATTTAATGAATACATCATGAAATGATCAAACCATCCAAAAAATTAAATACTATTGTTAGTGTCTTTATTTTCCATGTTTTACTCTAAAGTATGCTGCCGACAAAATGCCTGAAATGGGCTTTACCTGGAAATACCATCTAAGTTTTATTGCTGTATGTTTCTGATGCTTTACAACTCCAATTTTCACACCATTAGTCTACCCTACTTATGTTGTATTGCTGCCTGCCCGAGGCTGCGCCATTCAATCTTTAAAACGCAACTGAAAAGAGAGAATCTGCTAAACTTTAAGCCACCGCGCTATTTTACGATGACTTTCTTCTGCCTCCATTATCGTATTTGCCGCTTCGTCTTTAAAACGAAAGAACCGAAGCCTTTTATTCTCTCCTTGGGGCTATTTGTGTACTTAGACCTTTTGTATTGACCATGCTGACCACTGTTGCATCACATTCAATGGAATTGATGCCCTTTGTCGGAATGGTACAAAGGGAAGACCGATCCAGGGATTTCAAGCTTTTATGTTGTTTTTCGTACGAGTGGTTTATTTGAAGAAATGTCCAAGTCATAGAGCTGAGATACTTTATATCAGCTCTATGGTCCAAGTACATCAAAGTTTGGGAAAGATCCTGAAAATCTAGGTTTCTTCAGTTTGCAGTTGTCTCTGTGGGCAAAACTGAGATAATCTGCTTTTGAAAAAGATTTTACCTCGGCATTGTGATTTACGACATCCTATCAGTGTTGCATTCGTAAAACTAATCTGTAGTGGATCTGGGTTGCATTAAATAGCAAGGAAAAGAAAGATGAATAAAATGGAGTGAATGCCAGGGAAAATAAGCAAGGGCACACTTCTCAACATTTAAAAAAATTTTTATATAAGTAATTATATTTTATAATTACTAAACTAACATTAAAATATTGTACATTTTGAAGTTATTATCGTATCGAAGTTATATATATATATACACACACACAGTA
This sequence comes from Argiope aurantia, assembly GCA_026543865.1. NCBI lineage: Eukaryota > Metazoa > Arthropoda > Arachnida > Araneae > Araneidae > Argiope > Argiope aurantia. Next base: position 7,958 of record JAPMOR010024187.1, read on the forward strand.
TTTTACAAATCAGTGATGCCAGTTGTTTTGACAGAACGTGTATGAAGGCGCAGGAATGTTTTCAGATATTTATTTGCGTGTTGCATTTGTGGCACGAAACCGTTATCCTGAGATAAAAAGAACAACACAGTCATGCATCAACAGTATGACAGGAGCAATAAAGATCTTAATCGCAAAGAAGATGGCTAGATTTAATATTTAAAAAACAATTGTTTGTAATGTTTTCACTTATATTTGTTTATAGAAACCAAAATTAAATATTACTTTAGCATGAGAATTTCATCATTCAAAATAGTGTAATGTATTTAGTTATACTATTATATAAAACAAATTCCTTCCTTTTCTTTAATTAATATATTTAAAACACACGGTGTGTCAAACTATTTGGAAAGAAAGTATATTTATGTCTTCGATCCTCAATTCACAAAAAGTATCCTTCCATCTAAGATCATGCTTGTATAGCTTTTACTTCTTCATAAATTAAGTATAGAAAAAATATTGTAATCGTCAAAAAATTCAAACTCGTGATTTAGTCGATTTTGAGAATCCAGATCTACGCTTTAGACCTTCTTTTGATAGAAAAGCATATTTTTGGTTTTATCTTTGCCTATCCGTCCGTCTGTCTGTCAATAACAAAGATGGCTCAAAAATGCTTTTAGCTAAATGGACGAAATTCGGTATAAACGTCTTTAATCAACTTTGTAGATTTATATCTAATTTTGAGCAAAATTCATTGAGTCTGTCCATCCGACTTTTCGAAAATTAAGTTAACTTGATAACTACAAAACGGAAAAAGCTGGATTGATGAAATACGATACACGGATTTAATATAGTATAGTATCAAATTTTGAGCCGAATGCACATGGGTTTGACCGTCTGTTGGTCTGTACTTTCAGAAGCATGCAAACGCGATAATTCCAAAAGCCCAATGACTGAAGAATATCAAATCTGTTATGGGATTTTGTGACTACAGTGTTACAAGTTCTATATCAAATGTTTGTTTCAATCAGTTGGGAAAAGTGCGTCTAAAATACAAATTCGATTTTCGAATACTATTAACCGCGCTTCAAGGATTGATAGCCAAAGGACTACCCCTTGTGCATTCGGCTCAAAGATAGATTTAGTTAAAATTCTAAATCCATGCCAAAAGTTAATATTTCATAACTTTTATATGCCAATGCTATGCAAGGTGTTCTCTAGGATGACAGCTTTATGCGAGAAGGTTTTGAGGAGACCACTTCCTTTGATTATTATTTATTATTTTTTCCTCTGTACTTTAAAATTGTCCTTTTCTCAAACTTTAAGAACAATTTAACGATCCTCCATGCCCAAGCATGCTGTCATAAATATGGCACCTGTTACTGCTCATAGAGATTGCCGAAGAAGAGATAAGATCTTCCCTGAATCGTGAACACAATCAAAACTCCTAAATGAGCAAAGAGTTGCGTTCCGATTCTCCATGCCTGACTATGCTATAAAAGGGACTTCGATGGTCAGTTTCATTGCGCTCAGATAGCCGCTTTGCTGTAAGAAATTATCACTGAAAATGTGCTAACTTCATGAACTCAGAAATAATACTAGATTATAGATTAATCTATTTAGCTCCTTCTGGTTTTGAATTACATTTTCACAATTGGTTTTTCTTAAGAATACACATAAAACTTGGTAATTCAGGGACATTTCGAGGTAGAATTTTTCGACGACTTTATATACTTCGTATATAGCAGGGGTGGGCATTAAGTCGATTGCGATCGACCGGTGAATCACCACGACTTTGGGGGGTGACCGCCTTTTCGAAATAAGACCTAAGACGTACACACTAAAAGAAACATATTTATGGAGCACATACATATGCATATGATGAAATAATAAAACTTCCCTCTGAATTTGAGAGACGTTTTCAAGAATTTACTAGACTAGAAGCAACTGTTGCATTCATTTATTATCCATTTTGTCATGTTGATGTGGAAGAAATGGCTAAAAATATAAGCTGTGTATTCTCTTTATCTCTTGAGGAAAACGAAGTTTTTGTCTTTCCAAATAACGTAACTTTAAAAAAAGCTGCACATCATCATCCTTTGTCTCTACTTACCTGTGTAAATATGGATTTTCAACTATGAATATAATTAAGATTACATATCGTTCCCCTCTCACAGACGACCCCTTAGAATTCAGTGCAAGATTAATAACAATCAGTGAGTATAGTATTAATAATCATAGTATTAATATAATGGATATGATGACTGATAATCATCACATCAATACCGAGGATGGGCGGGCAGTATGCAGACTAAGTCTTCTACTAACTATAACTACGAGAACTACTGAATGAATTGAATGAATGAATGAATTGAACTACGAGAACTAATGAAAATGATTGATTTTTAATGTATTTTGAATTGTTTGATATTAAAGGCATTATTTGATATTATTATGTTTGTGGCTATTATCATTATTTTTGTAGTTATGTAGGTGAATATATATTCCGTATTTATTATTAAGTTATAATAAATATTGTAGACCTATTTTTAGCCCACCACACTTACGCCATTGGGTAAACCACAACACCTTGAAAAAATGAGAAGTATCCCTACCCTTTACAAGTCTGCTCTTTCCTGGTATATAGCCACTGAAAAAAAAGAATTATTTATTTTAGCAAATAAGTGAGGTTAAAAATTTTAATGAATTAAATTTAAAACTAATTTCAAGATTTTAAATGAGTTACCTTTTGGCTATTGTTAGAATGATTAGAATAACTATTTGATATCTAATTTGAAATCAACAATCGGAAAACTTTTGCTGAGGTCTTTAAATTATAGGTTCACGTCTTTCAGAGTGACGAAAACAAGGTAACGATCTCTAATAATGCATTGAAATAGCATCGATTTATGAAAGAAATATAAAATATCAGAGCCTGTTTCTGTCACTTCTAATATTGCGAAATCGTTCCCAAACTAAACGACCGACAAAATTCTTTATTATACATAGTAATAATCGTAGTAAATGCTCCCTGCTATATGCAGTGAAGAGTCAATAATTGACACTTTCCAGCTCGTCCTGTTTCGGAATTTATAATAAAGGCTTCAGTTGAATTTTTGGAAAAAGTACCCTGCATTTGCAACGGACTGTTTTCATGATCACCATACGATCCAGTTATTCTCAGTTCGAGGAGAAATGCGAGAGCTTTGTTAGATACCAAGTGTAGTAACATTCCATCTGTAAAAAGACGCAGTATCCTCTCATTCGATGTCTGACCGAACAAGTAAAATTTTACTTAATTCTACCGTTTAAGCTTTCGAAAACTATAATGCGCTTGAAACACGCATTGTAAGATCCAGGAACATTTCAAAAAATTACTTCTGCACTTTCACCAAATCCTTTCTCAGTAGAAAATAGCCGTGACACCCGCATTAAATTTCCCAATTCTCCTGAATACGTACTAGAGGCAAAATTTTAGGAGCACCTGGTGAATTTCAGATAGGTATTTAACCCATTAGCTGCCACGATTCTCATTTGGAGACTTTGGAATTTTACCTACACCAAAAATATATTTATCACGCCTGACATTCTAATTTCATTTTATATGCATATATCAGTCAATATTATGTATAGCAACAAGTGTGTACTCTGAGCATCGTTTCTTTACAACAAACAAAAAATATTTGAAATTTGTCTTAAGATGTACAGAACAGAATTGTCACATTTGAAGCATTATGTTTTTGGCTAACGTACATAAAACATATACAAATATAATAATACTGTACGTAAATATATAATTTAGAGGTTTTAATAACGGTCATGCAAATTACTCAGTTTTTTAAGATGATTTTATCGATCATTTTAAAACGATACCCTTTTTTAAAAATATCGAATATTTTCAAAACAAAACATAATTTGAATATAATGTTAAGCACTTTTTTGTGCATATATATAATTTATTCGGCCGAAAATTACAAAAAATAAATTTGGCAGTTAATGATCTAATTATAAAATATGCAAATACAAATTGCAGCAGAAAAACCCCGACAAACAATTTTCAATAGACTTTATTAAAAACTAGGTCGCCTTAGTATTACCGCTCGCTACGATTTTCAATTAAATATTTCAAATAACTTGTCTCCTAATATCTTCTTCTCAAACAAAACATTTTTAATCTTCAAATTTTGATAGTCATACCAAACTTATACTGTTGTTTCAATCATTTCGTTCAATTTACTATATATATTTTCTAATTTGTTGTCATTTCCGGTAAAACTTCAACTTTAATTTAAAGTGGAAATAATGAAATTGCAATTAATGTAAAGATATTTTTTAATAAAACCAAGCGTTTAATTTTATTTATCATTTTTATTGTTATTTATTTATTTATTATTATTGAATATGAGTACTGCAAACAGAATCGCTCGGTATTTAAGTCTTATGGGAACTACAAAATATTTTTCATAATTTATGTAGTATCTCAAAGAATAATTCAACAAAAATTTCTCAGTTTCAGTTTTTAGTTTTGCTTTCAAAAGGATTGAAATGAAATCAATAATAATATTTTGTTCCGTATTATAAATATATTTCAAAAATTATCAAGTCTGAATTTAATGCAGTAAAGTATCTATCATATTCTGAGAAATATTCTGGGCACACCAAATTTTAAATAAATGAATGAATGTTTCTATTTTCCACGATCAACTAAGACTGCTTTATGAAACTTTGAATGTTAAAAATTTAGAAAAACTCAACATTTTCATAATCTTAGGCCAATTAATCTTGAGAAACCTGCGCGCTGATTGGCGTATTTTCTTTGAAAGGATTGATGAAATATCTAAAATTATCTTTTTTTTTATTGAATAGTGATATTCATATTTTCATAAATCAGTCATTAAGTGATTGATTTATTTTATTAGAAGTTAACTCTTTTTATTTAAAATATTAATGTTTCAAGAACATTTTGTTTAACGTGATTTCCACAGCAGAAGCTTTATGTAAAATCAAAAATTCGCTATTTATTAGAGCATTTATTGAATCAATTTACATAAAATATAATCATTTTCCATTTAGACCATTTTAGCAGATCTGTGTCTATTACTGAAGGTTTACAAATTAGCTGTATGTCCATGATTTGAATGGATATCCTGTTCATATTAAACAAAACTTGCCTTAAAATAAAACTGATTTATTGGATTAATAATATAGAGGGTGTAAAAGATCATAAAATAATTATTCTTAAATTTATTTTTTAGAAAAAATAATGTTTCATTTCCTACAGATACGTGCTGAAAATTATATTTTTTGCTGATTTCATTTCCAAAAAAATTTAATTTATTTTTAATTAGAGCTTTAATCAATGTTTGAAAAAAGCTAATTTTCCCCCATGAATGCGAAACGTGCTCTTGCAGCTTAAATTTTATTTTTATTTTGTACGAAAAAAATTGTTGAAAAATATAGTTAAAATATTTATTTAAAAGTTAATTAAAAATAGAAACTTAATTTTAAGATTAAAATATTGGTATCATTTAAAAGATAAAATTTTGATCTTTAACTTCATGTGAAAATCTTTTTTGTGCGGTAATATTTTCGGAAGTTATAGCAGAAACTTGCCAAAATTTCGCTTAATTTTGAAATAAATAAAATTCTAATTAAAAATTCGAAAAAATAACCCCCAGGTGCACATTCCCGGCCTCCTATACACGTGCCAAATTTGGTAGCTGTAGGTTGAATGGTCTGGCCTGTAGAGCGCCAACACACACACACACATTGAGCTTTATTATAAGTATAGATAAATAAATAAACCATACACTGTAATCCATGTAGTCGAGATTCGGTGAGTATTGTGCCCACTTTCCAGATGATATCACGTCCGGACAATGTGTTTTGCGCGACTCTTGTGTCTTTTTGACCTAGTGAGCTGGCGCGGAGTCTTCTTGAAACATCCGGTTTACATTTCCGAATGCCTTTTTGGCCCACAGAAGAAGAAAACCTTATAAAACGTCCCACTGGTACACTTTGTGATTTATTTTAAAGCCCTCATCCACAAAAACCAGAGATGGTTTATCGTTTGCCAATTTTCACCTAGGACCATGACCGAACTTTGGAAGTTGGCAATTTTGCAACATTTGCCGAAGTGCTTCGAACATCTACAAAAAAGAGATCGTATCGTTCTGGAAGCTATCTGCTTATTAGACAGTAAAAAGATTCAAATTAGTAAAAAGGAATCTCTCCAAGTTCTGACCTGCGGCCTGTCTCAGAAATGTTCGGCATCTTTGAAGCTGCAAGAGGTTGTTTCTTCAGTGAGAAGCAGAACTTTCTGGATCTTGTGAGGCTTCAGTCCAAGTTCTGTTTTCGTCATTCGCCGTACTGATCGGTCACTTATTCCCATTTCACGAGGGAATAAGTGACCGGAGGATCTCCTGGACACCCTCGGATTTCGTTGAACTCCCTTTTTGCTGGCCTTACGATTACTGAAAGTGTTCACCGTACGTTTTCTTCCACCTCCTGGAGGTCGGCCATCATTGCCAAACTCTTTGAAACAATTGATTGCATCAGACATTGTTTGCCGAGGCACAATAAGCAAACGAACGATTTCACTCTGTCATTTTCCTTGCTTAAACAACTCGAAAATAGCAGACCTTTTTCTTGACATTGTCAAAAAGCCACTTCAAAAAAAAAAACCAATTCGTGAAACTAAGGGATATATTATGAAATATGTTATAATTAAAGTAGTAAACAATAAGACATGAACACAAATTAAAAAGAAATTAGTTAACATCTATTCTATAATGCAGTAATTTTGCCCAAGTTTTTTTTTCCACACCCTTTATAATTAATAAAATTTTCCTTTACTAGGTACAATATATTTAGAGACTAAATAAAGATGTAACTTGCATTTCAGAAGCAGCAAATCATTGGTTGGACAGTTAACGAAACTATCTCTGCTAAGTAACCGAAAATTCACCTCTCTCTCCCGCTAATAATTCTACGGGCGATTTTCTTTTCATTCTATTGATCAAATTTAATTACCTCACCTGGTTTCGGTCATGACAATCATTCTAACTTCTTCAAACAAGTCTCCTGGCGGCGGCTGTCTCAATAGTTCATGGACAGCAGACTTAAGTACAGCACTGATCGCACCAGATAATCTTAAAACTCTGAAGAATATGATGTTAAAAATTGTCAGGAAATATTTGGATTTATGTTGTTCTAAAATGAGAATCTGGAGTAATATTGAGAATTTCTTTATTAAAACTCACCTCTCTCTCCCGCTAAAAATTCTATGGGCGATTTTCTTTTCATTCTATTGATCAAATTTAATTACCTCACCTGGCTTCGGTCATGACAATCATTCTAACTTCTTCAAGCAAGTCTCCTGGCGGCGGCTGTCTCAATAGTTCATGGACAGCTGATTTAAGTACAGCACTGATCGCACTAGATAATCTTAAAACTCTGAAGAACATGATGTTAAAAATTGTCAGGAAGTATTTGGATTTATGTTGTTCTAAAATGAGAATTTGGAGTAATATTGAGAATTTCGAGATTTTCTTTTAGTGAAGGCCTGTTCTTTGTTTAATAGGAAGATGAGGAGTAAAGTCAGTGATTGACCACTTTGTGGCTACTTCTCGAAGAGGACGAAGAGAGATCTCGAAGAGGATCTCTAGTTCTCGAAGAGGACGAAGTGAGATCTCGAAGAGGATGTCAATTTGGTATATCGATCAGTGTTACGGACGGACTATGCTAAAGATAGAAGTCGGCCACAACAAATCCTGTCGATACTGCTACGTTTAGTGGTGGCGAGGCGGTTGACTTACACAAGAAGAAGGTCGCGGACAACTCATAACATTACAGGTATAATAGGCTCTCCCTTGTCAGAATGCTTATCTCTCATTCATTGTTCTTTTATTCTCCATAAAATATATGAATACCTATTTCTCTTATGGTCAACAAGGATTTCCTACAGATGAAATGGTGCACCTCCAAAAGGAAAGATGTGAAATCTATTGATTCTTTTTAAGTAGAGAATACTAAAACACATGTTAGCCTTTGTGTCAGCCACGATTGATAAGCATTACTGATATCTTTTTGGCATTCATCCCAACAACTTTTACTTAAAATTACTTTACCTTTTAACTGTGTCAGTCATGATTGCTAGGCAGCGCTGATATCTTTATGACATTTATCCCAACAATTTTAACTTTAAATTACTTTTAACTGTGTCAGCCACGATAGCTAAACAGTACTGATATTTTTATGGCATTCATACCAATAATTTTATCTTTAAATTCAACCGTTAGACTTAAAGCGTGCCATACTAAAAAGACTTAAAGAGTACCGTTAGCCAAATGTTTTTTCGCTTATAAAACTACAACAAAATACTACATTACTACAAAATTTCCTGATTCTAAGTCATGATGTTAAATCTCTGGGTTAAACTCTGCAAGGGCAATCTAACGATTCGATTTTTTTTTCTTTCTTTCCCAATCTCCTGTTTTGTATTGATTTTCAATTTAGTCTTTATCTTTATAGTTTTTAAGCATCAAATTTTATAACAAACTTAGAAAAAAAGCCGTTAATGTGTCGATTATTTTCAAGAGAATCCATTTCAATCTCTCGAATATTAAAATAATAATAATATTTTAAGTGTATTTTCAATAAAACACTAAAACAGTTACAAAACTGAGTATTTGAACGATTTAAGTCATTTGTCTTTAAGAAGAAGAATGACTTAATTGGATTGAAACACGCCTTTGGTTTGTTTAATAATACTCTCTGTGCCTTATTATTTTGTAGAAGGGTAAAATGAATACAAAAACATGATTTATTTTGTAAATTTTTGTCCAGTTGGCTATTGAGGAAAGTGAAATTGTCAAGCGAATATGGTAAAAGGTAATCTTGAAGGGGGGGGGGCAATCGAAATGCACATATTTGAGGTAAACATCAAACATATCATTATCATCAATTATATCATACTCTTTTGTTAAAGGGCCTTCTCGCTTTGAAATCACATAGGATGTTTGTGTCACTATCTTAAAATCCATTATCATACCAAATGAAGAAAAAATATCATTCTAGTAATTCTACATAAAGTGCGTGCTGATACTTACTCTCTTTCAGCACATTTTATTCAATATTCTGACATTTTTTGGTGTGATAAAAGAAATAGTAAAATCTTATTTGCGTGATATTAATCCAAAAATTTTGCAATTATGATTAATCTAAGAATGAGAAAAGTTTGGAAACTAACTTTAGGCCGCAACAATCTCTTCTTTTCAGAAAATTTCTTGATGTTTTAAAATTTATTATTAATTGGTTTTTTTTTTAAGTAAATACCCAGTTTAGTTCATTTCCAGTTATCTTATGACTATAAAGTAATTAATACGGAAAAACCATATGTAAGAAATTTCTCTTTTTCGGGGGGGGGGGGGGGTATTAACACCTACTTCATTCAGCTTCAGAGAAACAGGATTCTTTAAGGCCTTTTGGAGTTAACTTCGTACGTCTTGCCATCTAGTGATGCATGTACAAACTAATATTTTATTGGAGTATATTATATTAAATTAATTTATTGCGATGGTGAGGAATTATAAAAATGAAATCAAAATAGAAAACTTGAATATTTCCTTTTCTATTTTTCTATGAAGAGATGGGGCTAAGCTTATTTTGTAAATAAACGCGAAATATTGCCTTTAGATAAATTTTTATATTTAATACTAACTGTGAAACCGATATTTAATAACAATAAACATAAAAATATTTTATTGTATTCGCTTTCAAATTTTTCAAAATTTTATTATGTTAAATTATTTTATTTCTGGTAGAAATAAAGAAAACTCAAACATAACAAAGCTAATTTTTAAATTCACCTTAAAAATATTTCGAAAAAGAGTGTGAAAATAGTTTTTTTAGAGAAAATAAAAATACAGTCCAAATTTTTGACCATTATATTCATGAATTATATGCAAAATAAAATAATTTAAGCAGTTAAATCGAGAGAAAAAAAAATTAAGAATCTTATATGCTCATTCGAACAACTATGTTTAGAATGTTTTGGAAGGGCTTTCATTTCCCTTTTTATATCTTTTAGAAACATATTGGTGATTTTGAAAGCATTTTTAAATTGATTGTCAAAATCTTGAAATGAAGACAAAAAGTATTTTATTTGTTTTGCGAAATTCTTTAATAAGTCATTTGAATTTTTTTTAAGTCATATGCTTTGTACATAGATGGCAGCAGGAGCCCAAGGCACTTGTTTATCAAGAAAAATAAGTGCCTTTCATAGAATTTAGGATTTTGCGAAAAAAAATAATAAAAGCCAATTGTAGATAAAATAATAAAATAAATAAAGTTATATTGCTGTGGTTTTAAAATATCAATGCTTATAAATACATTTTTTAAATGAAAACATTTTCACTACGGTTTTTTTAAAAATTCTTTTACACACAATAAATACTATTTATACTGCAGTCGATGTTACCAAGCATTCTGTAAGTAATTTTCTAAATCCATTTAGATATTTCGTGTGTTTTTAAACGAAATTATAAAATTTATTTAATAGACATACATTACTATATATGATATCACAGACAATTCAAACGTTTTTATTAATTTGGAATGATACACAGGAAAAGTACATTTTCCGCGGAATCGTGCAATATGTATCTAAAAATATTTTCTAGGTGTTTTCGCAATGTATTGATCCAAATAAGCTAAAACTTATATTATCAGCTATTTTTATCCGCTGAAGTCATTTCGACATTTTAATTAAAGTGAAATGATATATGTGTGGAAAAAATGCATTATGAGTGATCACGATAAGATACGAGATATATATAAAAAAAAATTGTGTTTCCGTTTCTCGCAATCTATTCGTCATAACAGGTTGCTAGGTTTAAAACGTTTATATTCACATGTTCATCAATAGTTGTTTTAATATTTTATTCAGATTAATGCCAGGTTTACACGCGGCCAGTTATAAGACGACCAGTAGGTAGCACATGCATAGAAAGGGGCTGATTTACGTTTGCCGCAATTTTGTATGATAGATTCAGAAATTCCATGCTTGGCTGTAAATTACTGTTTTGGCGTCCCTGAATATTTCTTTTCCACGGTCTATCGTATAAAAATGAGAGTCATTTACATAAAGAAAATTCGGAAATTAAAAAATTGTCAACATACATAAATTTGGAAAATTATAAAAAAAATGGCAAATAGTATGAGAAAAAAATTCCCATCAGAAAAAACAAAGAGCAAAAAAATGTCCGAATTAACCTATGACAAAGTGATCAAATTTTTCATGACAAAAAACCTGCCAAACTCTACAAATGCATGCGCAGTAAGAATATATATATATATATATATATATATATATACAGCGGTATATTATTTCTTTTTTACTTACTTGCCATCGACCGCACAGCATTTTTCAACCCTTCTAACCTACTGGCCGTATATAACTGGTCGAGTGTAAACCGGCATAAAACTATATGCCTCAAAAGAGCATTTTCGATAATCTTTCATGGAGATGTACTGAACAATTTTACGCTTTCTTTCTATCAATTCATCCCACTAAGTCACAACTTATTTAAGCTCCATCTATTCATGAACCATTTCACCCACTTGAGCCATTTCGACATTTCCATTAAAGTGGAATAAAATAAGTAAATAAAATAATGCATTTTCAATTATCAGTTTTCAATCGTATCAAATTATCAGTTTTAGTTGTATTTAGTTATATCAAAACGTATCGTACTTTTCCCGACTGAGATTTATTAGATGTGTATATAGTAGCTTACGTGTGTCACCCCATATCATACTATCAAGTTGTTTTAACTTTTTCTTTAAGCTGGAGCAGTATAAAGAGAAAAGCCAATTTTGTTGAGAATGTCACCAGATGTATTGAAATATCAGTCTTTCGTTATCCTCAATCTATAAGACTAATGGAGCTTAAACTTGTAACATATATACATATGTGTGTGTGTGTGTAATGATATTTTAAAATTTAATTTAAACTTAATTAATTTCTTAATTTTTACTTCAATTTAGCCCATATTAACTTCATTCTAGAATATTCTCTTATTTCCTGATCCTATTCCACTTTTTCTATCTACTTAATTCAACAGAAGCTTTGTAAAATTGCTGAATCGGTTAAAGCGGTATTTTGTCCCATACTCCGAGGGAAGGGACAAAATACCACTGACTTGACAAATTCTTCTAAAATATCCCTGTGTTTCCCTTGCATTTTGATTGACATGCCATGGAAATCCCTACTAAAACATCACAGTATATAAGGCAGGGATAATTTGTTTCTCCCTCTTTTTACGCCACCTCTTGTCTGATCTGTTGCTATGAGCGGACGTACCTTGTCCTGCTATATATATAACGCTCTTTTAAAAATTTCTCTTAAGTGAAAAGAAAATAGTTAAAAAATCCATTTTTGTCAAACCCTGATGAGACATGTCGAAACAATACTTTTTTATATCTAAAAATCTATAAGAGAGAAAAGTTTGAAACTATCATATATCATCATCTTAAACACTTCTTTCAAAATGGGAGGAGTGTAATGAAAAATTTAGTTTCGGTCAGCAAGTCGCAAGAAGTATTGAACAGCTTCATGCACGCCAAGTTATACCGAAAACTAATGACTTTTTTTTCTGTTCAACTGTTCTTCCAAATACATTGAGGGCGGTGGCCTCGTGGTAAGGTCTCGGCTTCGGAACCGGAGGGTTTCAGGTTCGTGACCCGATTTCACCGAAGAACCATCGTGTAAGGGTGTCTGTTTCACGTTAAATCCTTCATGATCAAACGTCCTCCCGCTGGTGTGGTGTGGTGTGGAGAGGGGGGTGCCAGCTCAGGTGTCGTCCTCGTCATCTGACCGCGGTTCAAAATGACGGGGTCCGTCCTAAAATAGCCCTAGTGTTGCTTCAAACGGGATGTTAATATAACCAAACCTGATCCAAATACATTGAAGTTTGATTCATGTACACATATTCATCTTTTCCATTTCATCTCATCAATCCGTTCCGATATCTTTATTATTATTTTTTTAAATTTAGATTGAAAGCTTTGGCTTCAGAAATTTTGAAAATATCACGACAAAATATATGGGAAAATAGTTTTATTTTTTTATTTCTTGTAACCAGTCAGTCTCGATAGACTGGAACGTGTTTCATGCAACCATGGTTATCTGCAAATTCATCGTATTAAATTTACTGACGTTTACTTCACATTGGAATCATAGTTCTGAAATAATGAATTTTTTAGCATGATGCTGATATACATGGAAAGAGAGATAAAATTTTTGAAATAAGAAGAAATAAGGAATTTTTATATCACAGCTTGTTCTTTGTTGGTTTTTTCATCTGTGTTGACTGAAACTTGTTTAAGATAAAATATTCATCTCCTATCCCATCAGATGAATAAATTACAAATTTATCTCTAAATTCTAACGAAATGGTAAAATGTGTAATTTTTATGAATTGCAGCAAACACACATAGGTGCATCGGTAAATAAGTGTTTTGTGATGAACGAATGAATTAGTAAAATCATTAGTTAAATAATTAAGTTCTCACTCACAAGGTATTAGAATATTAATTATTAATTAATTGTTTTGATACATGCCGACTGGTAAGCTCCGCAAAATAATTTTAAATGTTATATTTACTTTATCTTTTTTTACTAACTACCATTATAAATAAATGTTTTGATTTGCACATAAGAGACTTAATTCTTTAAGAATTTTTTTATTTTAGTATTTTCCCCATTATATACCCTTTAAAAATTCAGGAAGAATGGTCTTTCAGAAACTTATTCTCACACTCTCCAACCCCCCCCCCCCTCATAAACACACATATTGCACTGGACATTGGGCAAGACCGCGAATACTTTACATGATACTGATGAGCTATAATCTATATCTATCTATACTTATAATAAAGCTGAATATGTGTGTGTGTTGGCACTGTATAGGCCACACTGTTCGACCTATAGCTATCAAATAAGGTACATGAATTCCTTTGGGGTCAGAAATGTAGAAGGATCGATTTTTTAATTTTTAATTAACATTTTAATTAAGTAAAAATTAAGCTACATTTAGGGGGTTTTCCGCTATAACTTTCGAAAATATTATCGCGCAAACACGAATTTTACATCAAATTAAGTTTTAACAAATTATCTTTTTCATGATATCAGTGTTTTAACTTATTATATTAACTAAGTTCTTATTTTCAATGAATTTAAAAAAAATTATTTTTAAACCTTCTTTTTCAACAATTATTTCGAACAAAATAAAAATAAAATTTAACCTTGACGAGCATGTTTTGCTGGAATGTAAAAAAATTAGTTTTTGCCAACGTTTTGCCATCACATTGATAAAAGCTCAAATTAAAAAAATAAGTGAACTAATACGGTAAATTAAACCTAGAAAGGTGTAATCTTCTGTCCATGTCTGTATGAAATTATATAAATATAAAATATTATATTTTCAAAAAAATAAACGGATGGAAAAAATTTCTATGATTTTTTATAATATCTATATTATTAATAAATAAATCAGTTTTATTGAAGGCGAGTGTAATTTAATATATACAGGACATCCAGTCTAATGAGAGTACAACATCTATTTGGTAACCTTTAATAATACCAATTATCTGCTAATAAAATATCTTAAATGAAAATAATAATTTTTTAAGTTATTTCAGTCAATAAATGTTCTGATGAAGTATGAATTCTTAACATTTATACAGATCCTGTTCTGTGAATTAGATTTAATGAAATATTCTTGGGACGCTAATATTTAAAGCAAAAAGTTCCGCTCTTTTGCAATCAAAACGTATTGAGTTATTAAATTTAAATGCCTCTATTCTATAAAAACGCGCGATTTTAAGCCCCATTGGCCGTCTGAAAGAAAACAACCGTTAAGGGCTTGGACGTTCCCGAAGACTGATTGTCTAAGGTAATATAATCGTTGATTTCCTAAAATAATGATATCCAAAGTTATATAACTCGGTCAGGCTTGATTGCAGAAAACTTTATTGAATATAATTAATCTATATTTATATATTGTGTATGTGTTGGCGCTCTACAGGCCAGACCGTTCGACCTACAGCTACCAAATTTGGCACATGCATACCTTGGAGATCGGGAATGTGCATTTGGGGTCCCTTTTTTTGAATTTTTAATTATTGATTAAAAACTAACTTTCACGCCAAAAAATCTTTTCATTTCCCCACCGCCAAATAAGTAAGGCTTCAGTTCCCCTCCCCCCCAACAGTAACGAGGCTAGGGTTAACATTTTTCGGCCGATTATTTCAAACGATTCTATTTATTTTCTTAATGTTTTATGCATTTAAAATTAAACATTGTTAATTAATCGATCTTTCAGATTCATTCTGAAGTACTTTTGAATAAAAATAAAACCGAATAAAGGAAATTAAAAATTTCTAATCTGCATAGCGTTATCCCAACTGGCGTAGAAAAATTCATGCATTTGCGTTACCATAACTGGCGTTGAAAATTAACGCATGCGCATTGTGATCTGATTGTCCACAACTATTTTCAACGGATACGGACTTGGTTTTGAAGGCTTAATCTGTGATTTAAATTATTTTTATGTTAGTTGTATGTCTTTGTAATTAAATTGTATTTATGTTAGTTCTAAATTTTTGCATATGTTATATATTTATATATAGTTCTATGTTTTTGCATTTAAAATTAATTGTTAATTAATCGATCTGCTCATGATGAATCTGAGAAAATTTCGTTGACAAATTCTTGAGATATTACATAAATTAAGAAAGGCATTCTTTAGTGCCCATAAGGTTTAAACGCTCAGTGACTCTGTTTTCAGTAATCATATTATAAAAAAAAAAACCGCTTTGTTTCAGTAAAAAATATTATTGCATTAATTACACATTAATCCTTTCCACTTTAATTTAAAGCATAAATTCTACGGGAGCTAATAGAAAATTAGAGAGATGCATATTACGTTATGACTGAAGGCCTTTATAATATTATGAGTGAATTATATGACTATCAAAATTTGATGTTTCAAAATATTTTGATAAAGAAGCTATTAGAATAGGAATTGCATAAAATATATAATTATTAAAATTTTAACCAACATCAAGATTGGTGAATCGACTGGTCGCCAAAGGCGGCTAGTATTGAATATAATACTTTTCAGAAATACATTCATTGATTGAAATAAAATAAAATATTATTTATTGCATTTAAATTTTTTGAAAGGTAAAACTGAATTTTATGATGAATCAGGGAAATTTTTATTAAATAATACTTTAATATATTGCATAAATTATAAAAAATAATTTTGTGGTACACAAAAGATTACAATGCTAAGGAATTCGATTTTATGTAGACATATTTTTAAAAAGAATATGTCTGATTTCTGCAAAAAAGTTTTTGTATTTATGAAAGCTTTATTTTATCCATTTGAAATTCAACTTTAAATATTATTATTATTAAAGCAGACGACAGAAAATATGCAATGAACAAAATATTGTATAAGTTTCTATAACAATATCTTTTTTTAACCGAGTTTCGAATTCAAGGAGGTCTAAAAAGTGGGGGTACGCAAAAATCTCGAAATAGAATTATTTGATGATAACACACCTCCCTCCATACTTTATATTAGAAAGTAAAAATAAAAATCATGCAGGCGAGAAGTATTATATTTACGCATAAACAGCAATTGGCCTTTTATAATTTGGAAAGAACAGATTCCTTAATAGCAATAAGAATAAATACTTTTCGGTGATGCTCTTTTTAATCATCTCTTACAGATGAATATAAAATTGGTTTGTATTCGACAATTTCGCCTCCAATATGCACTCGAACATGATTTCGAAATATGAAGTTTTTTTTTTTTTTTTTTTTTTGGCATAAAATTTCAAAATTCTAGAAAAATATTGACTTTCGATACATCAGTTAAAAGATTAAGGATTGATGAAAGGTTTCGACATTGTTGTGACTGGTCACTTATAAAATCAATGTAAATTCTTTTTCATGCGTATTCAATGATGATCATGAAGAATATACTGACTATTTTCTTCGTGCATGTTTTTTAAATGCATTCTATGGATATTTATGAAAAACTACTATATCAGCCTCATTTTGTGCTTGCGCTAACCTGTGCTTTCGCCATTTTGATAAATTGAAATCGTATTCATTAAAAATAATCGAGTTTTTAATATAGTTTACAGAAAAGGAGATAAATAAACAATCAGTTTTCAGACATAAATACACAACCATTTATTGAAACATTTTACAAATTTTCTCTAGCCAATAGCGTAATATATAAGTTTTACACAAATTTCTGATTTTTTTTTAATTTCATAAAAATGGGTACAAAAATCAAAATATTGAATAGGTACAAAAATCAAGTTATTGAAGGATAAAGACAATTTATAATACAAATCAGTTACTTTCCTTTAGAAAATACATTTGTAATACTTATTTTCCTTTTGATTATAAAATTTGAAATACAGTTAAATATTAATCTTAATCATCTTTTATATCAATGGTTGCCTATACAAAAATTAAATCTAGAAATTGTTTTAGTTTATTGCAATAGCCGAACATGGGGATGGATATCAATTAGCAACATGCCAGCCAAATGATAGCAAAAGAAAACACAAGTAACTTCATAAACTTTTATAAATAATTGAAAATCTTTCATTGCAAACCAATCAGTGTATTTCAATGCTTCTTAGAATATTAACATACAAGGAATCATAAAATTTACGAAGTTAAGCTTATAAATAGATTTTGAGGATGCAATTAAAAATTAAGCAAAATTATGCGAAAAAATAATAAATAAGAAAGATTTTTATTTCATTAGCGAATAAAATTTTGGAGAATCAGAAAAATGTATTACAAATAACATCCTTGTATCATAGAAAAATACTTGTTTGAAAACTCAAAAACAACACAAATCTATAAATATATTCCTACTAAAGCATACGGGCATAAAGTAATAGCAAAGAAAGACAATAAATATTTCTACAAATTCTTTTTGTTAGGAATTTCTACGCTTGGCAAAGCTCAGAAAATAAGCTGCACGTGATATCGGTATTTAGTTTCATATCAAAATAAGTATTCGATACTAATGAATGAAAAACTAAGCATTGATATCACATAACTAAGCAATAGAAGACAATAAAAAGCTCGGAACTTTGAAATAAACAAAGCATCTAACAAATATCTTAGTAAACTTAATTTAGTTATTAAATTCCTGCTAACATAGATTTAAAACTGCACCGGTTGTAAAGTCACAGACTCCAATTCCTTTTGTAATTGTTTGGGGGGAACAGACCATAAACATAGTTGACAAGAAAGCTCTATAACACAGTTTTATTGACACAGATCAATTCCACGACACGGGTCAAAATTCTGCGGAACAAAGAAAAAAGACAATGGAACTTCATCACTTTTACTGCATTCTTTTTAGAATTGTCTCATGAAAGTTAATGGTTTCCAGATTTGGTCGACAGAAGATCCAGTTTATCTACTGCATCCACAAACACACAGTCTTAGTCTTCCTTGGTGGGACTACCTGTCGCTTGGATCTGGCGTGGACCAGTTCTCAGCTTTCTTGCTTCAACCATGCCCTTGGAGACAGTCTTCCTGTCGTAGGCAAGCCCCAGCCAGGCCATCGTATCGATGAAGAGTGTGGTCAGGTTGTATTTGATACCATACTCACTGGTGGCATAATCGTAGGGAAAGGTGTGGTGGTAGTTGTGGAACCCTTCGCCGACAGCCCCCAGGGCGACCAGAGTGTTCTCTCGAGGGTTGATGTGAATGTCATAGGGCTTGTTTCCCCACATGTGGGCTGCAGAGTTTACCAGCCACGTCTGGTTGAGGGTAAAGCAGAAACGGAACAACGTCGAGATGAAAAACGCATTCATGAATGTTTCACCCCACAGGTACATGGGTACGATGGTGGGGAGGACGAAGCAGCAAAGCACGACGAGTGGCAAATAGAATCTGAAAATAATAATAAATAAATTATAATATTTGATCAAATTTTACAGAGAACGCTTTTTTTAATAAGTAACGATAAAATAGTATAAAATAGCGCGCTTTGTTATTCATAACAACAAGGGAATGTATGTTTGGATCAAATATAACGAAATCATAAATAAGAAAGGGGGGGGGGGAATGCATGCAATCTTTTGATAAATACTGAAGAAATTCGGAATTTATTTTACTTAGCGTTGATGCAACTAAAGAGCACAATTAAAATCTCATAACACAATCATGCACTGTTTAATATCCGAATTACATAAAAAAAGAGTGCCAATATAACCGATTAGTCATTATCATAGCAAATTCTAGATTAGTTAAGAGGAGTTAGTTAGTTATTAGCTCTGTCAAAAAATTTTGCTATAGTTCTAAAGTTTAAATATATATATATATAAACGATGTGAATTCAATTCAAAACAGTTTATTAAGAAATTTCATTATTATTACTACTATTTTTTTTTTAAGCAAGATGATTTTCGTAACTTTTTAAATTTCGAAATAAGAAAACTGATGTGAAAATGTTTACTACCTCAATCTTTTTCGAAGAGTCTTAATTGAGGCTGCAATTCAAAGTTCGTTCTATTTAAGTAATTTACAATCTCTTAAGAAAATGGTTGATATTATTATAAGTTTTCATTGATAACAAACTTAATTTTATGGATACTTCGAAATGCTTTTATGTGAATTTAATGATATTTTTTCTCAATTTCGATTCATCAAAATACATTTTAGTTGCTTTCATAGCTCAAAAAATAGCTGATTGCGGTCATTCTTAAGTGGGGCTAGAGTTTAACAAAAAGAATAACAAAATTTCTAATAAGGGTTCTCCGCTTTCTCTTACATAATTAATAAATTTCTGGATCACTATATATATATATATATATAATTGCACGGTCGCCTATTTTAGTTTAAACAATCTTGTCTCTATTCAGTATCTATCGCTATCTTTTTCTTTCATAGTCTTTTTTAAAGCATATTACAGCTCATTTTCTTGGCCCACATTGTTAAATGAATAAAGACTGCATTTTTGTTTTGAAACCGTAGGTGATGTGCATGCATTTACTCATCTCAGAAACATGATTTCGAACCAAAGTACGCTTACTTTCTGTGGAACCTGACGACTGGATCAGCCATGAGATCATCGAGATTGATTTTCTTTCCCTTCTTGACGACTTCAGGGTGTTTTCGGCAGAGAAGCCAGCCGATGTGGGCGAAAAAGAAACCCCTTTTGGCGTTGTGTGGATCAGCGTCCGTTTCGGAATACTTGTGGTGAACACGGTGGTCTCGAGCCCATTCATAGATGTCATTCTGTTAAAAAAAACGAATCAATCATGTTTAGCCTTAAAGCAAGAAAAAATTTTACTCGTCGAGATTTTCCAATTCGGAAACACAAAATGAATAAAATTTCCATGCTCGGTTAGAAAAAGACAGAAAGGAGGGTAAATTAGCAGACAGCCTATAACGGAGTTAATGAAAATATCAAATGTCAGATTTAATTATCAAATATCAGTTTAAAATCAAATTTCTCTGCATAATACTTCGTTTCAGTGCTTTGGAAACTTAAAAATATAGGCATTGATTGTCTTAATTTCTTAAAATTAATGCAAGAGTTTTTGTTATTGCATCGCTTTTATAATTGGAATGAAAAAGCAGACATTTCGAATAACAACTCAACAAACTCGTATAGAGAATCACTACTTGGGACCAATAAAAGCATTGTCAAAAGACATATTGAAATAAAGGAGAAACTTTAAGAAAATATAGCGTTAGAGTAGTTCAAAGTGTTAGAAAGACAAATCTTTTGTTCATTTCTAATTAAAGAATATTTAATTAATATTTGTAACGGCAAGTTGACAGTATTCTTCCTCGTATCTTATATGATAAGAGCGCAACATTTTAATTGAATTCGGATAAGTGTTTTAGGAAATGTGGAATATGCATACATATATACTTATACATTGACATTTATTTATATTGGGATAAAACGACTGAATTACAAGATGGGCGCAGAAATATTATGCTTACCTCGAAAGCGATGGTAAAAATGAAAGCCAAGAAAACCCTGAGAGGAAACCTGGCTTTGTAGGAGCGGTGAGACCACAATCTATGAGCCCCAGCTGTCACTCCAATACCAGACAGCAAATACAAAAACACAGCTATAAAAAAAAACATGCATTCTAACTTATGCTCAAAAGTATACAAAAGATAATAAAAGATAATAAAGATAATAATATATAAATATTTAATAAAACATTTTATATTATAAAGCATTGATTAGAATCAAATATAATGCATCGCATTGTGACTCACCAAACACATTCGTTTGCCACAGAGCTGAAGTAAACATGAGGTACACTCCATACAGAGATGCAATATGAAGGTAAGCAAAGAGGATGACGTTTCTCCACACGACCTGCATGATGGGACCTTCCTCGGAAATCTCTTCAACGCTTTTCTCCGCGGGTGGGAGTTCCTTGTCGTCCACTTTGTCGCATTCGTCTGGGATATCCTCCGGTTCTTGGATCACAGACTCGGATTGCTTTTCTGGAGATTCCATCTCAAAGTCAGTGGATGTCTGATCGCCGAGGGTTTGAGTCGGATTGACACCGGAGCAAGAGGATAATGGAGCCATGTTTCAAAGGATATTCAAATTTCAGCTGAAATGGGGGGAAAAATACACTCAGTAAATCGGAATAATTTTTTCCACCGCTCTTTAAGAATATATTTCGAATCGATGTCTTTTGTACCTTGTGAACCAGTATATATAAGTATTTTTCATTAAAATAAATAGTTCAAGTTTTCTATTTTTTTTTTTTTAACATTTATTTTGGTTTCTCATTTTTACTTTTTAAAACTCATTTTTTAAAATTTTGCACGTTATTTTGTTCCAGATAATATTTTGTATTGATGTGAGAATTTATTTCACATTAATATATAGCCATGTGTTTCTTGATTTCTTCCCTCTACCGTCAATGCTGAACTTAATAGTTTACGCGCTGGATTCCAACTAAAAACGCAGAGATCACTCTCCTCCACAAACTAAGCAACATCGCTGAAAGAGACATCGATTGTTCTACTGAACATTTCAAAGCTCATATGCATTAAAAATAATTCCATATTCCTAAATTTTATTTCATATTATTTTAAAAACTTCCTTTAATCCTTACTCATAAAACCTTTGAAGGAATCGCTATTATCTTCTCTTCCCACTCATACCCATACCAAACTGATCAGGAGCGATTTATGCTCTAGAAACGGTGATGAGATGTGACGAAGTGATACTAGCAGCAATTAGGTGCCTTACGTGAGAGAAAATTAACCTCAATGGAAATTCATACCAATACGAAATTTTTTGAGTATCTCCAATATAAATTTAAAGACATCACACTATTCGGGACTAAAGTCTACAATGCATTAAATAAATTCTACATGTCTTTACATGTTTTTATTGCATATGCGATCAAAATCATTATATTTGCTAGAAAAATAAAGAAGAAAGAATTATTTCAGTCGAAATTATGTGAAATTTAAACTAAAGCATTGAAAAAGCATACCATTCCAACTATATTTTTCTAAGATTCATTTTTTTTTTCGCTTTTAAAGGAAATATAAAATTTTCTATTCTGGACGGAGAGATGTAAGGATGAGAAAATTTTATTTTATGAACATATAACGTTATAAGACAGACGGAAGCCCAACGTATAAAAACAATCTGCGAAAGTGATCTGCACAATACTTCCTCTCGTATTCATTAATAAAACTTTCCATTCCAGCTACATAAAATCTTGGACTTAGTTACAAATGCCATGAATGCTCAGATTTTTTCTTTCTATGTCCTGGACATAAGCGTTCTGTGCTTCGTGAAGAAAATCCAATATGCATTTTGGATGCATTTTTTTTTTTCACGGATGACAAAATTTGGCGCACAACTAGTTTTAATAACAAGATCACATACCAAATTTTGTTAATTTATGTAAGTTATAGCGTTTTCAGTTATCATGCTTGTTTAGTTTAGTTATATTAACGTCCCGTTTTAAAGCAACACTAGGGCTATTACGGGACGGACCTCGTCATTTTGAACCGCGGTCAGATGACGAGGACGACACCTGAGCTGGCACCCCCCTCTCCACACCAGCAGGAGGACGTTTGGTCATGACGGATTTAACGTGCAACAGACCCCCCTTACACGACGTTCTTCGGTGGAATCGGGTCTCGAACCTGAAACCCTCCGGTTCCGAAGCCGAGACCTATCATGCATACAAGCATAGGAAAATAAAGACTGACAAATGGTCAATATTTACAAATTTTATTCAAAAGGTGACATATATTTAACTCAAATGCTAAATCTATGTACAAAATTTTAGCCATCTAGCTCTTTAGTTTCATCTGATCTCGGAAACTCAAGCCTTACTGGGAATGCATTTTGTTCAAAATTTGATAGAAATCTGGAAATTCGGCGTAAAGACACATACCAAATTTCATCCGTACAGCTCAAAATATTTGAGAATAATCGCATTCAGAGACAGACAGATAAACATAATTCTAAAAATCTTTTATGCAGATCCAGGGAGATCCGTCAAAATCTCGAAATCAAATTTTTAGCAATTATAATACTTTTAGATTACTACATTTCATATCTGAGAGAGTAAAAATTAATAAACAAATAAAAAGTAATGAGTTGAGGATTTTCTCTCCTTCGTTTTTAAAGAATGAATGACAAATGGACAGAAAACGATTGACAAGATAAAGCGAAAATAATTCTGAATCCAGTCAATTAAAAAAATTATGCTTGTTCTTTAATAGTTTATTCTTCGCCTTTTGTTAACTAAAAATATCTGAACCATGAGTGAAGTATTGAAAATGGCTTTTGACAAAAGAAAATAAAGAAAAGGAAGAAAAAAAAGAAAAAAAAAACTATACGCAATTCGTAAATCTGTTTCTTTAACAGAAATGTAAAATTATTGAAGCAATGCACACTGGGATATCAAATAAATTAGAGATAATTCATCCACAAGCAAATTATTCAAATTTTTAAATTATATGAAATTAAAATCTCGACCCCGAATTTTTTTAACGATTATAAGAGAAAGTTAAAAGAGAGAGAGAGAGAGAGAGAGAGAGAGAAATCGCATTACGAGACAATAAAATCGAAACATGCACTCTTGATATAATCTGCCATCTGTTTCTCATTTATAAAACATTTAACGACGAAAATTCAAAATTTGTAAACAAAAGCGACGATAAGGCAACAAACACAGGACAGTTGAAATATTTTTTCACACAAGCCTAACATAATTAGTCGGCAAAAGAACAGATGTTAGAAAATTGCTATCGATAATTATGGCATTTTGTACAGTTGGATATTGGATATTGCAACACAATCGTTTTCATTAAAGTGTTTAAATGTAAAACATAAAAGATACTTTTCAGATAACAGTCGACCATTTATCAGACTGTCACCAGACTACTCAAGGAAGGGGAAAAAAAACTGCAACTGTGTACATTTTTGGAACTAGATCAGAAACGTGACTTTTGTTTCTAATATAAAAAAAAGAGACAAAACTTGTTGCAATATCCTGAAAACAAACACAGCTGTTAAGCATATTCATTTTCTAATATTCGATAACCGTAGAAAAGGAAGAGATGTTAGATGAATCCTTTTAAAATCTTTTTGCAATTGTTGCCTGCAAGTATTATTAAAATGGGTCTTTTTTTTCCCCGATAAAGCGTAAGGATGTTTTAAAAAGTGATTATCAGGTATAAAATCGCATGTTAACAATTATAATTTAGGCGTAGAGCATTCAGAAATGTAATTTCAATCATTACCGGTAAAAAAAAAAAAATGAAAACCACATCTTTAATTAAAAAACTAAATACAAAATAAGTTTTTTTTTTTTTTTTTTTTTTTTGCATTATACATATAACATTTCACCAAATCTAGGACATAAAAAAGCGGAATTGATAAAAATAATTAACTGTGCCAAACATAAATGCCGAGAAATAAAATAAGTGTGATTAATTGAACAATAAAATGAATACATTTATACGAAAAGTGCTTGAGATATTAAAAATATTGTAGAAGTATTTAATAGAAGAAAATTAATATAGACAGTCCAAACTT
>JAPMOR010024195.1:2521-25113 GCA_026543865.1 Argiope aurantia
TTCAGATACAAATAAAAACTTTAAAAGTGCTAAAGTAAGTTATTCAACGGGAAATAAATAAAAAAAAATGGCGTATCAAAAGAATTTCAATAGTTATATATTAATCGAAAGATTAGTATTAAATCGAAAGAAAAGTGTTGAAAATTTTAAAGAATCAAAAATAAAGCTTTATAATTTTCAAAATATAATTCAGTTATTGTCATAAAAGTGAAAAAAATGTTCCTATGTTGGAACTATATTCGTTTGAAAACTGTCAAGTAGATCAAAATGTAAAGCTGCTATATGTCTGAAATCAGTTTCTTCTAAAGCAAGTGCATTGTTACAATCAGACAGCTATTTAAAGCAAATATTGACAATATGAATTATAGTGTTAAGAGTTTTGATAGTTAAAATACACTTGAAAAAAAATCTTTTCACAAACAAACATTTATAATCTGCATTTCATTAATTAATTTTCTTTATATCAAACATTAGTTGCAAGTGAAAAAAAAAAGTGCTTTAGAATTTATCGCATCGTTTTTCGTCATTCGCTTTCACAAAATCGGAAAAGTATACTTTAATATACATTTCAGTCAGGATTTAGAATATTGTTTATACTTAGTAATCAGATTACTAACAACAGCAAAACGGAAAATCAAAGTCTACTGGAAAACATCATACCATTTTTTTTTTTTTTATTTAAGCATGAAAATTCAAGGTGATTTACAAATTTTCTAAAACATTTGTTAAAATCCAAAATTCTAGTAAAAGTTTTGTTAGATAGAACTTAGACTTGATTTCAAATTCAACAGCAGGAAAAAAATACTAGCTAGCACCAAAAGTGGAAATGAAATGCCGCCGAAAAAAAAAAGTAGTGAACGGTTTGAAATGAACAATAGAGTCAGCCTTTTCTTTGGGTTGTCAGATTGTAGTCTTTTACTCTCAAAGTCATATAGCAACATCCCTCTTTCTGTCTCAAGTGAAAAGTTCTTCATTGGTCTTCTGAAACGCATCTCTGATAACTCCGTGTTAAAAAGAAAAAGTGGAGGGGAAATGTCGTATCTTTTGAATTTCATTTAGTGCACAAAGTCTTCAATCTCTGGGGTCTCAGCAGCATAGCGCCACCTAATTTTTCTTTTTCGGGGTCAGGAATACCCCCACCCCTCGTCTTCGCGAGAGCCACGTGCCGGCCTTTAATCATCTGCTGGCAGGCATTAACACGATAGTGTCTCTGGATAGATGCCATTAGATCCCGTACGATTGACCCATCTCTTGCCTCCAAATAAATCGATCTGTCCTCTAGATGTATATTAGATTGCCAAACTCGATCCTTCACCACCACCCCACCCACCGCAGAGGAGAGTCCCTTGACGGTCTTCCCTTATCTGATGGGAGAACACCAGATGGTGTGCAGAGCAGTGGTGCAAATCGTCTGTCATCTTCAAGCCACGTGGGAGGGTTGGAATAAGGCCTTTTCAAAAAAATTTCGGTTATGCCTCCATTTCTTTTTCTGTCAGCTGTTCAAGATGGGCTCGTCCGTTTCACTGACTGCGAGGTCCCCCCCCCCCTCGTCTCTTTTCTTCCTCAGTTCTGACTCAAACGTCGTCACACTCCTTTTATTCCGTTGTTTGTGAAAAGCGACACGCCAAACTGGACAATTTCGGTGCAGAGAGAGAAAGAATAGTCCTCATTTTGTGAAAAGTAAGGTGCGCGCCGCTCTGCAATCTGCAATTACTTGGATGTTGCATCCAGCAACAGTACGTTCGAATGTACTTATAATGTGGTAAATGTTTCGAAATTCGAATTTCCGAATGCTTTTTGAAACTGCTCTCTGGTTTCATGATTTAAGATGTATCTATGTTTAAATAGCAGTTTTCGGTTAAAATTCACATTTTTTTTTATTGTTTTATTTTAAAACCAATTTATTTGGGTCTCCAAATCTGGTTTGTTTTAATTCTATGATAAATAAAAACCTAGAAATGTGATTTTTTTATAAACCACTGTAGCTGAAAATAGAAACCGGAAGTTGAATGTTTTTCAACATTTTATCAAATACCCGTCTCTCTGGACTATAATTTATTTTATAATATGTTCAAGCCACGCATATTATAATATGCTTTGAGTAGTTTTTATGCTGAAAGGATTGGCAATGACATCTGCTTTTGAACATTATTTATTTCTACAAAGCATTTTTATTACAAGACAAATGAAAACTTTAAATGAATTTTTTAAAAAACTTCGATTTCTTAAAAAATTTCATACGCAAAACATGATATCTTAAAAACGTGTTAATATATTATCGTGAAATTTTGCTTATATGTTAACTTAAGTGTTTCAAAGGGTAGGAACTAGGGATATAACTTCGAACTTAGTAATTCTTGTTTTAGAGCTGTTTAATGTAATTTTCAATACAAAAATACTCAAACAGTTATAACGTTTTGAAAATGCATATATTTCTTGGATTCTAATTTTAATTGGTATCTTAATTCATTCCCTTCACCACAGCTGTATGTATATTGTATATAAAAATAATTGGAATACGTGCGATAGAATTTTTTTGTAGAGTGTTTCGCTTTTTGTTGCAATTTTCATTATTTTTTACCCAAATTGACGCATTTTACAGTATTTCAATTGACACAATTTCCTGATCAATATTTTTCATTACTTGCAATCACATCAATCCAGAAAATGAACTAAAATAGAGGGATATTTCAAAAATGTGTCTCCATAGGTAGACAGATACCTTAAAATTAATATTTTATCATGTTTTTTTAAATGGAACTTAAAAATGTTTAAAGAAACTTTTGCTGTCCGTTTTCAGATGCAGAAACCTTCAGAGCTTTTACGCACACGTCAGTCAATCTAGATTTCGCGAAAATAAGGGTGGTTCAATTTGTGTAATTCTCGAACGACGAATTCCGGAAAAGTGTTATTGCTCACTACGCCAACACTGTGCGAAGTAAAATAATCGAGAAAAAAAATAATAATAGGCGCAATTTTTTTAGATGGGTGGGATTCTTTAATTCACTGCTTATGGATTACTAAATAAAATTTATTCTATTCTCCTTGTTATTAATTAGTGTGATCTCCATAGAATATATATGTTAAGCAGAGTATCCACATCCTTTTAAATGAGCAATTTCTGCTTCTTTATGATTTTTCTTTTCATTCATATATAAAATTATTATTTGCAGTCAATGACAACATAAGAATGCCACGAGCAGTTATTTGCCCCATGTATGACCTTCATATGTATTTCTACGCGCTTTAGCAATGTGAAAAACAATCCATAAAGTTAGTTAAGAATAATTTTGTTTCATTGGATGTCGATTACTAGATATTAAGTCAAATCTTTTGTTAAACGATAAGATCACTTTCAGAACTGTTTAATTGTATTTAGAGCTGTTTAGGATGCAGCTCATTTCTCGACTTTCAGTTTGAGTTGTGACTGGCAGTAACTTCTCTGATATTTTCTGGATATTAAATGCGTAAAAACTCTTTTTATGCGACATTATTATTAATGGAAAAAATAAAAACATTGTACAGTCTCCGCTATTTGGAAATGATCACATTGTACTCAAATAATTTCATCTAGTTTTAACTTTCACTGTTAGTACGGATTAAATAGTAGCAGGTGTAGAAGCAGTAAAGCACATCATTTTGTATACAGAAATAGAAAGAAAAAATGCTGTACACGGCAATGAAACGAAAATTGCCGACTTATAACTTTTCGATAAAACTGCCAATCATATTGAGGCTCTAGAATAATTTGAAAATCTCAGTCTGATAGAATGCTGTCTACTCGTATCAGGTCGTCTTGTCTCCCCACCCTTTCACCGACAGAGAACCTCTTCATGGATCCAAACAATAAAGAATTTGAGGTTGCTGTCCAGTGCTACTCGGTGGATGTTTCAAAACTTCCCAACCGAATCATTATAGTTGGACACAAATGGCGAGTTTTTCAAACTGATCTTGCGCCGGAACAAAAGCATGAACATGGATGGTAGTTACACTGAGAAGTAACAAATGGATCGCATTTTTATTTCTGCTTTCGTATTGTCACGAACTGCGTTTTTTATTCTTGTGTGCAAAATCACATACGTCACTTATGGACACCTCCTCGTGTTATGAATCATTCTAACATGCGTAATATTTTATCCGTGTCACTTTACAATCGCAACTGCGCATCTCACCTCGTTGCACATTGGCGTTCACTTTTTTGTTAGTCATTTATTAATTTATTTTATTTTATTTTTATTTTTCATTTCTGCAAAATGCGTAGCGGATTTCAAACTCTTGTATAATTGGCGTGTACCTCAAAAAGCCTGGGCACTTGATGTATTTTATGAAAATTTGGGGATTCCGTTTTTTGCATCAGTCTGTCAAATATAACATGTGTGGTTTTGATTTCGGAAATTTCAATTTTTTCCCCCTTTATCTTTTGAAAGTTTTTTCTGAAATGACAGTTGTGAAGTGAGTTATTTTTTGTGTATATGTATGCCATACCTTTACGAACTAAAACTTTTCCTTTCATGTCTCTATCAATGTAGGATTTTCCTAGAGCTTATACTCCGAACATCTAGTTCTCTCGAGGTTCTGTCATTTTTCTATATATTATTATAAACAACAAAAATTTTATTTTCTAAAGATTGAACATTTATCATGGCCGGAGTTTTAGTCTGCTTACTTAGTTGAAATGCGTGAGTAACTCGATTGGCAGAATAAAGCTCTCTTTTTGCCACTTCCAGTGTTTTCAGTGATGATACAATCGCGCCAAAACAACTAATTTACCTCTTTTCTTTATTTTAGAAATACTGCTTCAGTCATCTTTAAATACTGCTTCAGTCATCGTTTCAAAACGAAAATAAAGGCCACGCACATTACCGAACTCATTTCTCGCCCACAAATCACTCGACTCTCCAAGTCTTTGCGTCGATCCTGAGATCGAGTCGACCTTGATCCCCTTTCGCAGCTGATGCGAAATCACCTGCGCAATGTGCACTGTTGTAAAGTGATTAATTGTTTCTTGTTTTATTGCCGCAAATCTTTCTACTAAACATTGCGCAATGTCATCTGTCTTAATATAATTTTTGCTACTAGGATGTATTAGAAAACTGGATGGATCATATGAAGCACTAATTAATCATAAATAAAAAGAAATTCATGAATAAATGTATTTTGAACTTTTAAGGAAACAGTGATTATCTTAAGCAAGTTTTCTTAGCAGTATTAGAAAAAAAAAAAAAACTTACCTGAAGCATTATCTGTCAATATTTTTGAGATTGTTGATTTGAGGAGAGTGCTTGTATTCAAGGTACTTAATCTCCGGACATAACAAGTGAATAGAGTAATAGTGTGGCAATGAGATTACGTAGTAAGTGGTTGTATTTATGAGATTCTTGTTTTTAACCTTTTAGTTTTTTTAACTTTTATATCTCATAAAGTTTTTTTTTTTTTTGATGGACGAGTTGAAGTTTTTGCATATTCTAATGTAAATAATAATTAAGTTTTTGCATATTCTAATCAAATCCCTTAACTAATTATAAGTAAGTCAAAAATCTATTTAAAATAGTTTTTTTGCGAAATGTTAGTGAATTGTAAAACGAATCTTAACTTCTGAGCAGAATTTGGATCGAGAATTGAAATTCGAAAGATTACATTTGATCGTCATAGTCGAATTTGTAATTTTTAAAAACAATGGTGTTAAAAAATTCTGTACCTATTCTTTTTTAATTATTATTATTATTTTACTTTTTAAGTGATGTTTTATGGTTACTTAAGAAACTCAGTTACTTTTAGAAACCTGAGGCTTTATAAAATACTTGCATTAAATGATTACATTTAGTAGTTAGTCTTAAAATTTTATACAAAATAGCTCTCTATTTCAACTAAGACTAAATATTTGAAATTAAATTATTTGTTGTTTCAACTAGCCATTTGTTATTTTTATAACCTCTCTGTGATTTAAAACAAACCGCCTTGTTTCTTTCTCTGTCACTTTTACGAGCTTTTCTTTAGTCGTATTTTAAAGAATTCTTTAGTTATTTAAAAATGACTATAATATCATCTATAACTATCAATGTCAACTTTCAGAAGACGAAATAGAATATCTATATTTATCGTACATTTTAGGGAAAGTTTGCAGTGTAATGCGAAAATTTTTCTTATCACTTTAAACATTATTTTCTTAACCAGCCCAGCATTTTCATTGTTTTTATTTCATATATTTTTTGACAAGAACACGCGCGCGCGCGCACACGCACACACACAAAAGTAATAATAATTAATAAAAATAAGTAAAATCGGTACCTTAGATTCATGGTTAAAAGTTGAGAGCAAAATCTGACAAACCGCGGTGGATTAATTTCCTGCGAGACTTAAAATATTAACTTTTTAGAAAACCTTCACTTGTCCCGAGTAGAATTGGGAGGGGGGGGGGGAATGTAATAACATTTTTTTCTACTGGAATGAAAAATAAATCTTATGTATTTTTTTCTTTAAAAAATATTTTTTCCTGAATCTTTGAGGCTTACCCGCTGAAAAGTATGCTCAATATATTAGCTTCCCAGTCTAACTAATCATTTTTTTTATCTTTCTCTCTCTCTCTCTCTGTATATATATATATATATATATAAAGTGAAATAAAAAAAAAGAGTACATTTTTTCTGAGTTACGCGAATTTTCCCTTTCCTCTCTGAATTGATTTCAAATCCTACCCTTCGCTCACAGAGGAAGATCGATTTCTTTCCCAATTGATACTAACGGCTTCTCCTTCCGTTGCCAGAGATATCCGTCTTTCTCTACAGGTTGGAAATTGATTGAAAATTAAGAATCTGACATTCACCCCTTTTGCCGTGGACAGCTGAATTTCAAATTGGCAACTCGGAGTTTCCAAATTGAATTAGCGCCCACCTTCGAGAGTTTTCGAGGTAATTTGCTTAATCGCGCTTTGCGTTATTTTATAATTTAGTTTTTAAAGCAGGGTTTTTTTTTTTTTTGTATTTAATTCCGTTTTTTGAAACGTTAAATATACGTAACAAATGAAAATACGGATAATATTGTTGGAGAAAAGAGAAAAGATCTTTAAATATGGCTGAAAACGTTAAATAATTATGATGACTTGAATATATGAAACGTATTGAACTGAAATTTATTTATCCATTTATTCGTACGTTTTTCAGTGAAAAAAATAAGCTTAATAGTTTTTCGCCTATTTTGATATTAATTGCAATTAATTTGGCAAATTTAATATTCTATTGAGTTATTTTTTAGAATTTTAATGTAATGCAGAAGTTATGATCCATTTTTCTTTAAAAAGTTATCACTTTTTTTAACTAAAAGTTTTAGTTTTAATATTAAATGTAATTATTATTATTTTAATTTTCATTTACTTAAGTTTTGCTCCATTAAACAAAACCGAACTCTCAATTAATGAAGAATTCAGATGAATTTAGAAGTTTGTAGACAGACATAATACCCAAAATTTGATTTTTTCGAACTCGGGAAAGATTAAAACGTAGAGATTTATCTACAGCTTGAAGTCTTAATTTTTAACAGTTACAAACTTTTTTCTTTGTATAACATCGTGTACGAAAAAGTAGGGAGGGTTGGGGAGGAGTCGAAGAAGTGGCAAAAATTCTCCAGATGCCGTTATTTAAAAGAGAAGTTCTTTGCATTGAGACAAAATTCCTTCCCATGAATAATAAGAAATGTTGAGCGTTTCATTGCCAGGTGTGGCCTGTGTGTTTCCCGGTGACGCACGGCCACCTCTAAAGACAAAAACTCACTCATTTAATTCTTGCACATGAAATAAAACCCGAGTGACTTTTCGGGTTAATGGATGCTGAGTCGCCATTATAACGGTAATTACAGATTTTTACAAGTCCTGTCTTCCTTTTGAGAGCCGCTCGGTGTTTGGAACATAGAGTGGTGGCGCCATAGGTATCAGATAAGGCTGACGCCTATGGAAATGCCGCGGAGGGAAAGGTTTTATTGAATGCCCAAATCGCCTTCTAATGATCAGTTTAGTTTGTTGTAAAAGAATCGGATTCGGAGGGTGAGGCTAGATGCATATATCAGATAAGTTCTGTTTATTTTTCCGAAATAGCGAAAGTGTTGCGCATTTTGCCTGGGAAAACTATATTTGAAATAAATTGTGCTGATTTATTTTAGTGGGAATGCCTCTTTCATATTTCGTTCGTGTGTGTGTGCGTGTGCGTGTGGGCGGGCTGGCGGGCGTTGACACTTACCCATAATATTTATTATGAAGAATTTCATTTTAATTATTATATAAAATATGTCTGCGACAAGTTTCAATTCTTTGGTGGATTCGATTCTTTGTTCTTGATAAATACTGTAGAAAATTATCTGAGGGGAAAAATTAGAAATTGATATAAATTAATATCTGCAGATGGTTCATATGTTTGCTCTTACTTGATAATTACAATAATGTTAAATTACTGTTTCATATCAACTTTACCTATTAATTTTTTAAAAAAAACCGAAGCTAACATTTTTTTCTGAACGAACTGTTTAGGATTTTTTTTTTTTCTTCCGAACTCTCTGTTACTATGGCTTCAGAATTAATAACACATTATTTAATGATAAATAAAAAGAAATTGAATGTAGAGAAGTTATTCAATTAGTTTATGTATAGTTTTAGTCACCATCATTTTTAACTGTTATTTACCTATTATATTTTTAAAAAAATCTGAAAAGATAAAGTGGTGAAAATTTTCTGCGATCTACTCTTAACAAAGCCATTGTCTAAATTATTTAAGAAGGACGAAACAATTTAAAATGCCTTTGGATAAAGCAATAGAATTTTGCAAAATTGAAACCATTTGCGCATATTTAAATAAAGCCACTAAGTTTATAAATAGATAACTGAATGGTACGCTCCTCTACTAAATTTGTTTAATCTTGCATGCATATGTTTGATGTATTCTTTTTAAAACCTAGACAAGTTCTAACTTTAATGTTCACTAGTATTTGTTGGAAATTTAAAAGACTTTTTTTATATATATAAACTGACGAGGCGACGAATGTATTGAGTGTTAATTGCTGTGTAGCGCCCTGTCTAGTGGGTGCACGGAAGTTGAACTTCCGTCTGAATTTTTCCCGGAGAGTGAGGATATAAGTGTGTAGAAATACTTAAAACAAGTGAATTGAAATTATTCTTTGGTTTATTTTTGATCAAGTTTCCTTCTCAAAATGTTACTTGCAATTGAATTATGCTTTAAACACACACACATGGGCCTGTTTGGTAGGGCGTTGGATTCGCATCCCTTGGGTTGTGCGTTCGAACCCTGTCGGCCGAAGGGCTCCCCTTGTACATGGTGGCTGGTGTACGTAGTAGTCACAAAGTCCTCCAATCGAAACAATACCACTAGGCATACTGGATGAGAGGTAATCGTTCTCTGATTCATGCCTAAATGACGATCTGTGGATGAGTGAATGAAATGTATGAATGAAGTTCGCCCCGTGAAAAGGGCTGTGGCGCATGAGTAGCTAAGACGTACTCTTGGCCCTAGATGACGCTATTGAAACAAGAGACGCTAAAACTCGGCTTAGAATCGCTGACTTCGCTAGCGAGCTTGTCTATGACAAGTGCCAAAAGCAACACACACACATATACATACAAATAGTTTTTGAAAATAATGGAAACACGTTATATTTGTAAAGAATCCTTTATTAGTATGGTGTATATAACCACCTTTGGCACGTAATACTGCTTGGATTTGCCTAGGAATCGATTCATACAAGTGGTGAATAGTGTTTAGAGGAATATTGTATCATTCTTCCCGGAGATATTGTGAAATTTTGGGAGAGATGCCAGTGGAGGATATCGATTCCTTATTGAACGCTCTAAAATAGACCATAGCGGTTGAATTATATTGAGGTTGGGTGACTGTGCGGGCCAAGGCAGATATTTAAATTCAGCCCCGTGCTCATCAAACCATGATTGGACAAGTCTCGCTGCATGGATAGGTGCATTATCATCCTTGAAAAAGACAATCTCTTGCAGGAAACAAAATTTGCATCATAGGATGGACTTGTTTAGCTAAAATTTCTCTATTTTCTCCCCATTGAGCCTTCTTTTCAGAGTTGCGATTGGTCCAGCAGAAAACCTCGACATGGCTTCCCATATCATGACAGATCCACCTCCATGCTTGACAGTTGGAAGAAGAAATCACCATCATACGCTTTTACAGGTGTCCTACAAACGTGCACCCGTCCTGTTGTAGGGAATAGTATGGAACACGATTCCTCAAACCGTATTACTTTCTTACACTTAACAATCGACCAGGTTTTATGAGTGTTACACCACTGTAGGCGGCGTTTACCATTAACATCTGTGACAAGTGGCTTGGGAATTGCTGCTTTGCCATAAATGTTCTGTTTATGAAGGTGCCTCCCAACTGTAATCATTGACACTGGAGAATCCAGATGGGGGATTGAGCTCTGCGGTCACTTTTGCTGCAGTTCGCTTTTTAGACATTACAATCCGCTTCTATACCCGTCGGTCTCTTTCCCTGAGCTTCTCTTTCCGCCCGCTATTTTGCTGTGCCGAGCTTGTCTTGCCGCGCTGTGTGTATGCTGCCATGACTTAAGACACCGTACCTCTAAAAGTTGGGTTGTTTCGATCACACTTGCTCCAGTTAGACGGGCTCCTACAAATTGGTCTGTTTGAAAATCTAGATATCCGACAGTTTACGCTTATGAAAAAAATCGAAGTTTTACAGAAATTTAATAAAGCTAACACATACTACCTTAATATATATATTGCTATTTATAAAAGAAAAGTGGTGGCTATTATATTTTAATGTTTATGAAGCACATTAAAAAATGTCACTTTTATTCACAAGTGTTTCTATTATTTTGATGACCACCTGTATATCTTGACATATGTATTAAAGAATCATCAAAATTTAAATCAACTATCTGAAATAGGTTGAAATTAGTGATAATGATGTAAATAAATAAATAGCTCTCATCTCAAATAAAAGCTTTTGTAGCATTAGATATTTAAATATCTTTAGAAATGTGATTATTATGGAACATTGAGCTCATTTATTTGATGTCCATGTTTATATTTTTGGAGTACTTGGGCTCATAGCCTTCGAGACTAATAATTTTATTTAAGATGCAGGAAAGATCGTGATTCTAACTCTTTGATATTTTATCTAAATAATAAAACCTATTATGTTTCATATGTCCATCCTTTCAGAAAATTATTTGGCCTTATAATCTTTGACATTAGCAAATTTTCTACTTAATTTTCTGTAATCATCTATAACGTATTTATTTTGGAACTTCACCTTGGCGGCCCCTTCCCAATTCACATAATAAGATCCCACTGACGGCATTAATCTAATAAACAGTTCTTATTTCTATGTTTGCTGACACTTACTTCCTATTCTCTTATAATTGGATTGGTGTAAATAAAGTGCCTTTTGGAAAATTGCCGCCACGCCCAGCACACCTCCTAATAGGATTTCCTATTGTTTATGTTCGTGTCTTTCTGAAACAAACTTTTTAAGAGTTGAAACATAATGTCCTAAAGCCGGCAATACATTTTCATACTGTAAGAAGTTTTAAACCATAACTACATTGATAGATAAGTGACCAATATTGAAAAATTGTGTTTTTTGCTGCTGAAACGCTTTGACCAAACAAATTTTTTAAAAAGAAATGTGGCTAATATAAAATTGCTGATTTGAACAATTACTGAAAAAATATTATTTTTAGATTTTTTAAAAATATTATCTAGTTAATTATTTCAAAATGTTATATTAAGAAGTACATATGAAACATATGGTAAAATTATTACTACCACTACTTCCTATTAAACAATATAGTTTCTAAAAGAACTGATCATGTCTGTCTTTTTTAAACGTCGGGGATAATAATATGTTAATCTAGGAAAAAACATGAAATATGTAGAAATATTTCATGTTTTTTCCTAGTTCTCCCATCTCCCCTCCTAAAATGCTGACTTAGTTTTTCTGAATTTCAAATTTCACTTTAAAGTTTTTTTTAAATTTATTTATTATTTTCTGAGATAGTGTCGCTGAATTTTCTATAATTTTTTAATTTCTTTTTTCTCCTTATTTCTTTCTGCCTAGTATATAAATATTTAATAATTAGCAAAAGAATAAAGAAATGTAAATCGAAAACTATTCTCTTAATATAATGCCATCTTTTTATGTTTCTGCATTTATTTTTTGAATTTGTTGGACAAGATAAAGGCAGTTTAGCTTTTGACTACCAAACTATTCATTTTTCGCTTAGTTTGTCATTCTATGTTGTCTATCTCCGTTGATTTACTGCTGATGATCAGGCATTGACCCTGTCCGATTCGAACTTCCTGCTTCGTGGCATATTCATAGTCTGAAACTCAACTCCCACTCCTCTTCCTCTGTAACCAGAGAATCTCCCCCTCGAACTTTGAATTTAAATTCAGCCGCCTAGGTGAACGGGATAAAAAAAAAAGCAACAAAATCTTGCTTCTAAAAAAAGTCAGCGGCTTCTGGAACAGACTTTGAAACCACTATGTAAAACAACTGTTTAGCATGTAAACCGCACGACCGTTGAATTGGATGCCTTCCAAAAAATGCCCTTTTTTTTATTGATGTCCTTTGAATTCCCTTTTTTTTTATTGCCCCTCATGTACGGGATGGAGCGAGTTGGTTAAGTCTGCACCCATCTTCCTGTTGTTTCTTTGGGCCGTTGTGAGTAATTAATTGCTGCGTGGATGGACAGCGCATCGAGTTGATTGCGCGGCGTTCCTTCCTTTACTATTCTGAATTTATTGCCAGTGCAACCGAGCCAGTAAAATAGTTAGCATAGCCAAGTTAGACACCAAAAGAGTTCTTAACTCAGTTTATTAATGTTGGGTTCTTTCCTTATGGCATTGACCCTTGTGTGACGCGTTGATCTTGTAATTGAGATGCAAAGAACGTGAGCTGTTAAGAATTGGTGCTCTTTTTTTTTTTTAATAGGCTTCCTTGCTCCAAAACGAACTTCGTGACTTCTCTTTAAGAGATGTGCCAGAATTCCACTCATAGAACTGTTTGAAATCTTTATGATTAATACATATTATTGTATTATATTTTTAGGTTTATAGTTGAGCATCAATCCTTGGTAGCACTTTCGCATTTGAGATATTTTTACTGAACCTAAAATGTTTTTTTTTTTTTTTCATTTAAGTAAGGATTTTTTGTAAATAATCTAATATTCTATATGAAAAAGACATTTATAACTGTTGAATGCCAAAGCACCAACTCTCCTTTATTCTATGACGCCTATGACTTCCTTTCTTCTTCCATAGCTCTTTTTTACTTTAAAATAATCATAGTATGTTCAAAAGCTGATTATTTAAAAGCATGAATTTCGGCATGATAGAATCGTTCCAATATATTCTTTAAAATTTTCATCGAATTCTACAGAAATACTTTTAAAAGTCATATTTGGTGGCCTGGTGGTAAGTTCTCTGTTTCGGAACCGGGGGGGGGGCTCAAGGTTCCGGACCCGATTCCACCGAAGAACCGTCGTGTAAGCGGGTCTGGTGCACGTTAAATCCGTCGGGGACAAACGTCCTCCCGCTGCTGTGGTGTGGAAGTTTGGAGAGGGGGTGCCAGCCCAGGTGTCGTCCTCGTCATCTAACCGTGGTTCAAAATGACGCGGTCCGTCCCAAAATAGCCCTAGTGGGGCTTTAAAAATGGAACGTTAATATAACTGAAACGTGAACTAAAGTTAAAGTCTTATTCATACTATGAAGCAAATATGATTTATCGACACAATATAAGTTAATGGAAAGTATAAAGTAAATATGGGTAATAATAATAAGTAACGTCGTGTTTAACGTCACATTAGAAATTCAGTGTATATTAAATGTAAAATGAAAGAAGCCTTAGAGATGGTCATGTTGGCAAGAGCTCTGTTGAGGAATAAGTAGCCTTGACGATAATCGAGCGGGCGGGCGAAATCTGCTACACTTTCAGCTTCATCCTGTCTCGTTAATGTCGATTTTTATCCCTCGAGATTCAGCAGATTTCGGACGTTTTAATATCCCCGTCCCCGCTATAAAATAGCTTCCTTCAAAAGTTCATCCCATCCACTAAAGAAAAGAAAAAGTGTGTTACGCCTATCTTACCACTACCTTTAGAAGAAGAAAAAAAATCTGATTTTAATGAAAAATTGCTTTCTTGATTGTGAAGGAAAGGGACAGGGGAGTTAACAGTTTCAGTTTTAAGAACTTAAAAAAAAAAAAGCGTTTCCCGTTTCTAAGTGCTCTGCTGAAAGTGTGGCGTAATTTCGTGAGTGTGACCGGACAGTGACCGAGTGAACAGGAACTTCCATATTCTGAAATCTATTGCAATGTTCCCCGAATGTTATAATTGTAATGTTGCAAAAGCTCTGTAAAAATGCGTAAGTCAGCAGTTCGCACGCTCCAAGTGAAGGGATAAAAATGTGTGGATCTAAACAAATTCTTTTAAAAGATTATATAATTCTCTTAGTTCAATCGACACGTGTCAAGAAATCCCTATAAGAATCTCATGGTATAAAATCTCTGAGGGAAAAATATTTTGGTCTGTTTTGCTTTTTTATTGTGACGTTTTTGTTTGTACTTCAGTGATGGCTCCCAGGATGGAATAAAGCGGAGTTTTAAAATTACAAAAGGCAACGAAACCACTCAAAAATAGGCATTTTGCATTGTGTGACAGTTTCGTAAATAAATTGCGTATTGTGATTCAAGATGGCACTCTTTGAACTGAAATTTACTCATTTAATGTATGCATAAATCTTCATTTTTCTTTACTTGTTTTGCCTACCTGACGGGAAATGTTAATAGTTTTCTCACCTCACAAATCAATTCCTTCATACTTTGCTTTGTAAAAGTTTTGCCCTTTCTGGGATCGTTTTGTCGGCGATGTCCGGGAAATCGATCCTTTGTCATTGCTTTCTTGTAGACACCGCTTTCGCACGGCAGGAGCGAGGAAAGGCGAGTCACCGACTTCCGCCTGCCCGGGCCCTCATTAAACTGTGCTCACGGCTAATCTAATTAAACGCAATGACACTTACTCATTATTGGTACTGACGCGGTTCTTATGGGCTCCGAAGGCCGGCGGAAACTTCCAGCTTTGTCATTGGACGAACTGCTATCTTCTCAAAAAGAAGCGCGAAATCCTGAATTCGATAGCTTGCAAATGTAGTTTCACCGAAGTCATAAGGCACGAGACAAATAATATTCATATCCGCACTAAGAGCTTATAAATGGCGATAGTTTGTACTTAATTTCAATTCTCGACACCATTTTCATCTATTAATTATCGGAATAAATACTAGGTAATGATATTGTAAAATATAAATTATTAATTTATTGAATAACAGGGCATCCAAATAAAAAACTGCCCCAATTCTTACTGATTTCAGCTAAAAATGAAAAACGGATCACTGACCAAATGCTTTTAGAAGTTATTTTTGAAAAAATAAGATGAACAAGAAAGAGCACGAATGTGTCTATGTCCAGTCTTGCATCTGGATGATTGCTGGTGTGGTGTGAAAGTTTGGAGAGGGAGTGCTAGCTAAGGTGTCGTCCTTGTCATCTGACAGCGGTTCAGAATGACGCATTCCTTCCCAAAATAGCCCTGGTGTCGCTTTAAAACGGGACGTTAATATGATTAAACATGTTGACATTCTCTTCCTTCCTTAGCGGTCCCTATACAAAGGATTTGGAATTGTATTTGAAGTCTTAAAGCCTCTTTTGCAATGTGGTTGAATGAAATGTTCTGCAGGAAAATGGCAGTGTGCGGCGTTGCGCAATAGTCTAAGAAATATTTTAGGCTTTCTATTAGTGGATGGATTCGTTTGTGACGGCTTGTTAGAAATTTGCATCTTAATGATTTTTAAAATGATATGCTTGACACATATATGTTCAACCGGCTTTTTAATCTAATTATCCATGTTGGCAGAAGTATAAATAGAAATAAGGTTTTCAATGAATTTTTAATTGTCTACATTACCATATGAGCCTCCGGTGTGGAAAATGGTTGTCATCAGTGAGTTGAAAGGGAAGGATATTATTTTATTCATAGAATTGAAATGTCATTTCATGACATCATTTACTTTTACGAATCACGCAGTTTGAGGAAAATTTTGTTCCGAATCCCTTATATCTTTTACCAATGCTTAATAACCCTCATTAGAATCATTTTTCGC
This sequence comes from Argiope aurantia, assembly GCA_026543865.1. Classification (NCBI taxonomy): domain Eukaryota; kingdom Metazoa; phylum Arthropoda; class Arachnida; order Araneae; family Araneidae; genus Argiope; species Argiope aurantia. The sequence continues at coordinate 18,725 of JAPMOR010024195.1, forward strand.
CTGACGTCTTGAGGAAATTGTCCTCATAATTAGCAATAGCCTTGATTATTTCTCATTCACAAATGCACAGTTCAACGGCTGGTAAATTGTTTTCACACTTAAGAATGTTTTTACGGAAATTGGAATCGGGTAATCTTTTCTAGAAGCATTCGATTTCTACAGATATTATACAGAACATTGCAGTTGCCATTGTTTTTGAAATTATGAATGAATTAACTTTAGAAATTTATAAACACAGTTGAAAATGTTCAGTTTTCGAAATATCATTTTTATGCCATTTCTAATCAATCCAAAACTGATTTCCGTATCTCTCTTGAACATCTTAAATCTTCGCCGCTCTTTTGATTTCTGAATTATTCCTGTCATCAGCTTCCCAAAGAACCAAATGTCGGCAAGCTCTTTACTTAAACTATATAAGCTGAAAATATTTTCTCTCGGCATCTCTCCTTCCTGCTTTCTGCCTCCCTGTTCGGTATGCTGCACCATGTGCTCGACATGGCTTTAAAAAAAAAGAAACCTTGAAAACGGACGAAAACTGGAGTATTTTATGAATCACGACGAATGTCCCCCCCCCCTCTTCAGTAAGGACCTCCTGCTTAGGAGTCTTTTACGGGTTCCGAATTTTTTTATACATAGCAACATTTTCCGCTCATTGATATTGTAAGTCAGAGTAATTATAAAATATATATTTTATTTTTATTGCAGAAATGATGTGTGGCATTTTATATTTTATATAAATATTTTTTTGTCAATTTATATTAACTTGGGGATATGCTTTGTCAAAACGTGCATACTTGTTTATTTATTTAAGCTTTTTTTTAATATATCAGTATATTTTTCTTTGCTCTGTGATCGGTAATAATGTTTTTAATCATATTTATTGTGTTGTATAACCGAAGATTAAATGGATCGAAAGGACCCTCCCTGTTCCTGCAGATGATAAATGAGTGAGTCATGACATAATCACCCGTGATTATAGCGTTCTCCATAAATCTTCATGTTCTGAACATAACGACCGCAAGAGCTTGAATTGTTCAAGCGACGAGAAAATAATTAGGATCGCAAATTTCATCCCTTTCCGTTTCTTTGAACTCCGCCATAAATTCCCACCCAAGTCTCACACGATCTCTTTTTATATCCCATTTCCCTTTGGTATGTTGCCATCACAACTTCCGAAATGGAGGGCTTTAAGAAAATCCATGTGTCCACTTCCTCGCCCTCTCCCACTCCCCTTACGCATTCATTTCTACATTTTAGATTTGGATTCCATCCAACTTTATCTTAGATTGAATTTTGCAGGGGGGGGGGTCACAGAGAGAGAGAGAAAAAAAAATTTATCTCTTGCACGTATCGGCTCTGCTTTCCTTAGTAGTGGCTTCCATTCTTTTTTATATTATTATTTCCCGCCTTTTGTAATTCGAATACTGTATAATCTCCATCGTCTCACGTTCTTTTACTGCGAAGGATCGGTTGCGTTTTCGATTGCATAATAATCGCACCCCCACCCCCCTCCGGTTTCGTATCTTACTCCCATTCGCTCTACTTTATGCACCCAATTTCTCCCCCCCCCCCCTCCCCCGCGCGACTTTCCCTTCTGAGAGCTTTGCTCTTTCGCACTTTTTTAGAAGCAAGGAAAAAATCGACTTCTTTAATGCATTTTGCGGGCGTAATTGTTATGTCTGTTTCGTATTATAAAAAAAGTCCCTGAAGATTCGTTCTGTTTTTTGGGATCTCTGAGGTCTATGGATTATATTAAATTATAATATCCTATATATTTTTTTAAAACCTTTTTGAAGCTAGAATTATCTGTATATTTTATGGATAATAGCTATACGTTTTGTACCTAAAACAACAAATATAAAATTTATTAGGATTATGGATGCATTTTTGCCTAGATTCGCATACTATTATGATACACAGAATTCAGTCTAAAGGCAGTTTCTGATTGTGACCAGAATGTTTGGACTCGCCTTTGTTATCCATAGAGCCTTTATGGTCCGATTAAATGATATTCTCAATATTAAATTAAAACTTTGCTTATCGTGTATTTTAATTCTAATTGTGTATTTTATAATCTCTGCTGATAATAAAAGAGGATGTCTTTGCATGTTTATGACAAAGGGCGTATCATTAACGTTTAATATCTGGACATTTGTAGGGCCGTGGTGGCCTGGTAGTAAGATCTCGGCTTCGGAATCGGAGGGTTTCAGGCTCGAGACCCGATTCCACAGAAGAACCGTCGTGAAAGAGTGTCTGGTAACGCTAAATCCGTCAGGGCCAAACGTCCTGCCGCTGGTATGGTGTGGAAATTTGGAGAGGGAGTGCCAGCTCAGGTCCTCATCATCTGACCGCGGTTCAAAATGACTAGGTCCGTCCCAAAATAACCCCAGTGTTACTTTAAAACGGGGCGTTAATATAATTAAACTAAGCTGGCACATATGCACTTTAAAATGGTCTTTGACATTTTGATTAGAATTTTAGTTAATTAAAAACTAAGCGAAATTTTAAATTTTGTTCCATAATCTCCAGAAACACTACAGCACAAAAGTGATTTAAGCATCATCTTATAATTCAAAAATGCACCTTTTCAATGACACTTATATTATTGCCAATATTTTTTACCTATTTATAATTCATTTTTAAAGATATGTTTAAATATATTTTATGTATTTAAAAATATGTTACGGCTCTTTTCTCTCCTCTTTCTGATTGTAGTATGCTGGATTCGTTTTTTATTGAATAATTCTCGGAAATATTGTGTAAATCATGAAATGCATTCTGCAGTTGATGCAAAACACGGCGAATTTCTTCAACTGACTCTTCTCATATTTTTTGTGCATTTGCTTTGATTCGGCACGCATGTTATGGAATGATTTAAGTGGAATCTCTTTCTGTTTAAATGTTAAGTGAAATGACAGTAAATTAGGGAGACCGTGAGCACATTTTTGTAGTTTCTCAAATAATATCAAATTTTAAAGTCAAAAAATACTTTTCCGGGAAAGTCATGAAGGCGTACATATTAAAGAGACTTTTTCTCGACCTGTAATCCCGGAGTATCAGCTGTTCCCCTGATCAGTTTTATTTTGATAGAATTGTTCAAGGTTTGGAATGAATCGGGACTCTGTATTCTGATCCAAAAATATATCATAAATCTATGGCAATTTTAATGTTAGCATTTTTCAAAATATGATTTATTTTCTTAACTGAAAATCCTCTTTTACCAATTTTGTTTATAATTGTTTAAATTTCATTTAAGATTGCAACAGCCCAGGATATTTCAATCACCGCCAGTACTTCTCTCGATAGAATGCGTTCTCATTGGGATGCTTTTTGTATTATGTAATGTTTCACTCGCAAAAAGTTTTGATTTCTACATTTTGTTCAGAATTATCTCACCGTTTGTGTTTTGCCTTAAAGAATCTGATATTTATTTTTCTTGGGTCGTTTTTCTGATTTTTTCTAAAGATTCTCGCATTCCAGATAAAAGTTCTTTAAGCGAATGCTGATATATTTATTTGAACTAAAATTTTCGTTTGGGTGCATGTTCCACCCATGGATTACAGTGGAATCGATTCATAATGACATGTTACGCATCCTGTGCCGCACCATTTTACTTATGGAATCCATACACTATCTAACAGAAGATAAAATAGATAAAAGCAGCTTCATCACGTTTTATTGCTTCATCACCTACAAATTAATCTTATGTTTGCATAGTTGTACGCATTTATCGATGGGGATAAAATGAACCAACATTTGACGCTTTGTGTTTCTCTACCCCCTCTCCCTCCCATTCCCCACAAACTTGCAAAAGATACCTCGCGTTTTCCCCCCGTGTTTTCTTTATAATTATTTCGATGAAAGATAAAGCATGTAAATTTCTTTCTTTCAAAATACGTTCCTGTTTTTAATTTTAATATGTTTCGCCTAATGAAAAGAGCGCTTATTAATTAAATTAAATTAAAATTTTACGAATTTATATTAATTTTCGATTGTAAACTCTGAGCACAACAAAGTTAAAGTGTTTTGTATGTACTGTTTTCATTCATTAACTATTCTCTCGTTTTATTCGAATCTTGGCATTATGTATACTCTCCTTCACAAAATGAACCAACTTAAATAATTCACTTTTGTATTTTAGAGAATATAATGCATTATACAGCAAATTAGAATTAAGAGCTCGAAATTCTCAGATTTTCCTTGTGATTCAGAATGCCACACACACACACATATAATATAAAATATAAATAGAGAAGGAGAGAGAGATTTCGTTTATATATCCAGTTTTGATTGACTTAATTTTTTTGACACGGCAGCTCGTGCGTTGTAATAATTGGTGCTTTTTTTTTTTTTCCTTTTCTTACCCTGCCAAATTCGAGCTTAGTATCTCGAAATGTGAGCATTCAATTGTTTCAAAATCAATCTTCGTTTCATGAAATCACGAAAATGTCATTGGATATCGTAAATATCCTGGTAAAGGCTCTTCACGCACTCTTCCGATTTATGTTTGGTTGTAGATGTTATGGCACGGTTGCATAGTATCTGTATGAAATATAGCAATAGACGATGCTTGCTGATTTTGTGAAACGAAATAGTGGCTGTTTTCCCCTCCTCCCTTGGCTCCTTGTAGTCGTAAAAACAGTTGAATCAAGAGTCATCGAAGATGGAGATATGTGCAGCTTAAATCTGGTGATATGAGGCTGAAGTGAAGGAAACCCCGATTTAAATAATCAAAGAAGCTCATGCATTAGAGATACTTGCCGCTCTCGTTCTTGAAATTAAAAAGTAGGTTGCGCTTTCTCTATTACACGGCCATCGCGACTTTATTTTTCCCTTTCTATTGTCACTTAAGAATGGCTCTAAATGAATTCTAAGTGGCTCTGACCGCAGATAGCGGTAAACTTTACTGTTTACTTGCTATTTTTATCGTAGTTTTAATGCCTCACAAATTTTCTTTTATTGCAGGACGGCGAAATCTTATCTGCTTGGTTGACCAGCCTGAAGTACGAAGACTACTGCCCATTGTTTCTGCAGGCCGGATACGACATGCCCACCATATCTCGAATGACACCTGAGGTATGATTTTATAGTGATTGTGCCGATGCTTCACATAATTTACGTTCGACACATATTATTTAGGACGGCAGCCTTTTTTTTTCTCCGTCCCCGTGCTCCGGATTTTACGATCGAATCTTGCCAAATTGCCTCTGGTATCGCGGGTTCTGCTTGTGTTTACGGCCAATTTGTTGCCGTTGCCACCCTGTGATTCAGTATCGGTTCCGCTGTCTTCGCACACAGATGGCGCTTTTTACTAAATAACGTGAAGGAAAATGAAATATTCAAAAAGTTGTTTTATATATAATTTTTCTCGTGGCTCTTAACTGTTGATACTTCAGTGCTCTGAATTTCTGCGACAAGGAAGCGTTTGTCCTTTTCTCGTATACTGAATGTTCGACAGCAGCAGTAGCTTCTCAGCGTTTTCAGCATTTACTTTTTTCCCGGAGTGAGGGTGGTTGATGAGGACACCTGCTACCAGTCATAAATTTATTTGACCCACAGTTATTTTTGAATCATTCTTTTTTTTCTCATGAACACAAACGTTTATTTAGATAGCAATAACATAATTTTTGAAACTTTAGGCTAATTGTAATTTATTTATTTTATTCGATCATAACGTTTATGCGCTTAGAACACAATATTTCTCCTTGTAAAATTAAAAATCCATTGCTACTGCGGCTACATGATTTCACGAGCGTTCATTGTAACGTTAAAAATATGATCTTCCGTTAAATATGACATTAGGATACTTTCAAAAGTCAAAATATTCTCATGTTGGGTAAAGTAAAATGGCAGCTCAGGCCTCGCCATCTGACTCTGGTTCAAAATGACCCATTCTTACCAAAATAACCCTCACATTTATGTTTTTAAGTTCATTGATGTAACTAAATTGAATAAAATTTTTAAAAGTTTTGAAAACTATCTTGCGGATCTCTTGTCAGATATCTGTAACGTAAATCATATTCATATTTAATTTTTTTTTCCTGTTAATTCTGCTGAAATTGAAGGAAAAAGGCAAAGAGAAACCAGTATTGTAACTTAATTAGTTCTGATTCGCATTTAGCATCGTAGTCCAACGAGTACATTATCAGCATTTCTTCATTTGTTGAGCATCCTGCTTAAGCGTGTTGCTCAAATGTATCGATTTCCTCCCTTAATCCTCTTTTTAAGTGTTCATTATAGAGCGTTTCGAGGGAGTCATCGTTTTTTAACTGGATGAATCAATTAGGCGAATCTCAAAACGGTGCTTCTTCAAAAATCAACGCAGCTTGCAGACCACTTGCTCTGCACTTAGAGGATTTCTTGGGATATCTGAAAGAATAAAGAGCAGA
>JAPMOR010024201.1:0-54045 GCA_026543865.1 Argiope aurantia
TAAGAGTCATGACATGTGAATTAAAAGCATTATGATGTCAGTATTGATGATAAACATTTATATGAGCAATTATTTTCAAATCATCAATTGCTTATATGATGAATCAGTTTTTATGTTAATGACACATAGCAGATGCAGAGAGGACTAGTAAAGCCGATGATGGTAACACAAGATCATACTTGTATTTTGGTTCTGTTCCTCAAGTAACTATTCCGTCTGTACAATCTTTCGCAGCAAAGACTAGAGATAAAAAATTCTCCTCATATAATCATAATTTTATCAAAAACGAGGAGAAAATAGTTTTAAAAAAATGGTATCTGTCAAAGAATGATGTCACTTGCAACTGGTCCCTATGTAGTAAAACAGCAACACTAAAAAAAATTACAGTCACATTAAAGTTTCTTTTGTTAGATGTCTAACAGAATATAGCCAAAAAGATAGTAAAGCTGCTGTAAAATTGAAATAAAATAACACAAAACATTTCTAAATTATAGAAGACCACTGCAGGATACTATTTGTCAAAAGCCGTTTGGCAACCAAATGAGCAAATTCGAATTTTAGTCTGGCGTATTTATTATTACATCTATAAATCAAATTCAAGACTCAATGAATTTATAATTTGTGCGTTTAGCTAACGATAATAATAAATGGCTGCCTCTTTAATGAACAAGCATGATCATGTGCAACCACATCCACCCATAAAGAAAATGGTAGTTGCTGGCGTCAGTCTTTTAAGTCATGAGGAAGAGACCTTTCCCGTGAATGCACCCGAAAATTTGTTAAAGTCAATTCTGGAATTTGTCTAAAACAGCTATGGCTCCATTTTCTTACTGATTTGGTGACAGCATGGTGGTTCGATTAGCACACTCCTTCTGGGCCTTCGGAGATGTGAGGCAGAGGGAACCTTGGCGGGTCTTGTGGACAATTACCATCGCTGGTTTCGTAGAGATGACACCTGTGGGAGTTGTCGTGTAGAAGGAATTCCAATCAGTGTACAAAATAAGTTAACTTAATATCTGAAAATGAAACTGGATTATTTATAGTTTTTTTTTTCTTTTTGTATTTATTAAGAGCAGTTGTATGGTATTTCTTAAAAATAGTTCTAAACATCCGGTGCTCTAAAAATATTTACATTCTTTGAAAAACTTGCTGAAACTATTAACTTCTATAAAATTTCCATGATTGAAATTCATATATGCATTAATCTTGATGCCTCTCCTACTGATTTTTTTTCGTTGTTTTACCTAATGTTTGCAAGTTGAGAGAAGGAATTGAAACAGAAAGTGACCAAAAATTTAGTATTATCAACACTTCCTGGACAATAACAAACAGCAATTGAACACTCTTAATAACTTATATAATTTTACAGTATTTAATTTGAGTTATTAAATGTTCATGCTTATTATAAATTTTTTGTAATAATTATTCAAAGTATACATATATATTTTTATCATACGCTGCCCTATAAATTTTATTTTCTTTGATTGCATCAATAAATTTACTGAAAGTTATAAAAGATTTTTAAAAATTAATTAGATCTGCCCTTTTTATCCGAAATATCGTTGCACAATAATGTCTAAAAATGTATTTGTTTATTTTATATTAAAAATCTACTTTTAATTATATAGCATCGAAAACTTGAATACATATATATGTATTTATTATCGAAACAACGCACGTGAGTATAAATTCAGTAACTAAAATGATAAAAAGTATTATTTTGAAAATTTTTTAAAAATTGAATAGAAATAAAATTGGTGTTTTTGAAAAACTTATTTCTGAATTTTAAAGTGATACTTAAATGGTTTTTGCCCAATAAGATATTCTGAAAAACATTTTAATTTTTAATTAAAAAATAGAAATGAAATTTTTGAAAACATTTTCTTATTGGTCTCTATTATCTAACAAATAACTACATGCTAACTTTGGTAAATCTTCTTCAAAATTCTGCAATATTCTTTTGTTCACTGATCAGTTTTTTTCCCAATATTCGGTGCTAGAGTGAAAATTAAGTAGCAAAAACTCTAAGTAGCAAATTAAATAGCAAAATTTTTACTCAAACAAATAAAAATTTTGTATGAGTAAAAACAAGTAAATAATTCATAAATTTTTTATAACGAAAATGATTATTTAAAATATAAATAAATAACATCTGTAGATTCTCATTGTATTTAAAAATAAAGCAAACATGCATGGAATTTAAAAATGTATTATGATAAATCAACTGAATATTCATATATTTCACATATACCATTTTTCAGCAACAACTTTAAAGCAAATGATTATATATAATTAGAGAATGTAAAATTAAGACTTTTTGTAGTTTATGAAATAATTTTAATACATGTTTTCTAATTTCTTTATGTAAATATGTGAGTACAAAATCGGAACTTTTAAATGGAATAACCCGATAGATTGTATTATGATTAGATTGTATTCAGAAAAAAATTTTAATTTTTATAATAAAACGCGCTTTTTTAAAAAATTTCTAATTGAGTGTTTTTTCTCATTTAAATTGAAATCAGCTTGCTATAATAAAATGGGCGTCCTATTTTTAGTATTACACTCAACGGTAAGAGAATTTGTAAATTTTATTTTTATGAGATATAAAATTAAAGTCATTGTGCTGAATTAATAAAAAATATAGTTATATTGGAGTATATATGAAAAAGCATGACGATATATTAAAAAAAACTAAATATATTCAAAATATTAAATTATCAACTAAAGAAAAAAGGGTAATAAGAGAGCCAAACAAATAAATTTCTTGTTTCAGTTTTTGAAATATATAACAGTAACAATTTCTCCAATAAAACAAAAACTTCGACCAAAACATTTTTAATTTTCCTAAGTGAGTATTTGATGAAGTATTCTTATAGAGTTATTCGAAAATTAAAAATACGTTTAAAGACAATGTCTACATTAAGGGAAATCTTATTCTAAAGAGATATATGGGTATTCAAATAAGTACGTGTATTATATATGAAAACACTATTAATCTAAACACATTCGTTTTACATTAAACAATGGAAGCTGATCCTAGCCGAAGAGCAAATACACTTTTAATTAGAAGCAAATGATAATTGTGTGTTAAAAAGAATTTTTTTGTTCTGATATTCTGTTAGAGCACTTGGCACAAAATGGCATATTGCATCCCAAATATACAGCTTTATTTTTATAAAATTCAATTCTAATTTAATCTAAAATTCTTTTTATTCGCATAAATTTTTTTTTCTGTTGTTGTTGTATAAGATATTCATCAATTTAAATGTTATGTAATGGATTTTTTAAATCAGGCTTTTATATTCCAGAATATATTCAACAGTTTATTATAAAAATGTATAGTTTGAAAAATTTATGCGTTTTCTGAATTAGTTGTATATTTGTAAAATAATCTCTTGTTTTTTTTTAGATAATTACTTTTTTTTATCTAAAAATCTATGCACATTTATAAATACAAAAATAGAAAATCAATTTCATACATTTCACAGATAATAAATAATCATCAATACAAAGAATAAATTATTAATTTGAGAAACATAATAAAAATCGTGTCATGTTTTGTATTAAACATCCTTGAAATCACAAATGTTTTACGAACTTTTTGAACAGTATATTTGATAGCTATAAAGCCTTCTCACACCTAAAAAGCAACAAAACTTGACGAATTTTTTTCCAATTCTACATTTATTGATAGTTAAAAATTTCTTCAAATTAGGTAATTGTTTTCCGGCTAGGATCAGTAGAAATATGTTGACCCCTATTAACAGAGAATTCCATCTGAATGCTTGAACACCAAATAGAATTCAGTAAATGCATGACTTGTTGCTTTTTCATTTTTAAATGCATTAGTGATTTAGCGATTCTGTAAATATTAATCTAATATTTTTTCAATAAGGATTTTAATATTGGAAAATTACCCATGATAAAATTATTAACAAACTGGAATGCATACAAAAGAAAAGTTATACATAATAAATAGTGTGAAAGTCGATAAAGAAAGCAAGTTTATACCGTTTATATTTAGATGCATAAATGTTATCAAATATTGGGGATACTTTCATTTAATATTCATTTTACTTTATACCAATAAAAAATTTTTGTTACCTAATCAACAGTATTGAATAATAATAAATTTCATAATGTTATATTTGAAATATTTTGCATTGTAGTGGGGAATTGAATATTTTGCATTGCAGTTTTGTAGTTACATTTGAACTTAGGAAACGTATAGGATTCAGGATATACGGTTTGTTCATCCTAATTAAATCATATTCAGGATATGTGATTTGTTTGGCTCAGTTATTCCCTCTAAGTACAGATTTAGAAGAATGAAATTAGGTTAACCTTATATTCTGGAAATTTTTTCTTCCCTTTTCTCTTAGCGCCTGAGGGCAGTGACCCTGTGGATACGGCGGAAGGTGGACCCAGGGGCTCAGGTTCTACTTTAGCTGTTCGGGCGCCCCTGATGGAAGGTGGGGCAGGGGGTGGCAGGAAGGCGTTTTCTTCCGATGAATTGGCATACGAGTCTTCGGAAGGCGGTGGGCTTGGGGCGTAATCACATGGCTCAGGCGCACGTCGAGCTTTAGATTTTCGAGAGTAAGAGTAGTCTCTCCTGCTGGTAACAGGCAAAGCTTCCTCGCTGGCACTTCTGACAAGTTGGTGGGAGGAATAAGTGCTGCCCTCATCGTCTCCGCTCTGGTCATCGATATCATCATCTTCCTCCAGTGAGTAGTGATGTCCTCTTTTGGCGGAAGAGGCGCCGCTTGCTTGAAGCCGACCGAGAAGATATTGAAGGCCAGGATCTACTTTACCCTCGCTGCCGGAACGGTCTTGCCTGCCGAGCAAGTAGTGCCTGTCCGCTTCTGGTTCACTCAGTCTGATCTCATCCGAACAGGCCGGGGACATGTGCTGTTGTTGCTGTGGTTGTAAAGGGTGATGCTCTAATTGTCGAAGTAAGTCTTCCAGGTTCCGAATTCGTATAGGGACAGGCATGGGTTCCTCTAGGTCGTCATCTCTTTGATCGTCTCTTCCTTTCACGCTACCCAGTGCAGAATAGTTCATGTCGACAACACTTTTGTGGCTATCTTGGGATGGACTCCTTTTGCTATCGCCCATCCTCTGTGAAGCTGAATGCAGTGCTTCTAAGATCTCTTCGTGATAGCCATTGATGTTCTTCAAGGTCCTTTCGACATCACTGGATGAGTCCACATTGTTCTCGTCTCCCTGATCGTCTCCATCTTCCCAGTTATCTGGTCGGCCGTGCTTTAAAATACCCTTTTCAGGCACACGAGTCAGATTATCTGGTGAGAGTTCGATGAAAGTGGACATGTCACCCATGGGTTGTGAGCTTTCCACGGGCAACTTGGGTGGCGTGTCTTGCTGTCGTCGTTGCAACTCCTGTAATTTGTCCTCCCTGTTTGGGCGGGGTCAACATTCTGTATCGTCACAATTATCGAATCGAGGTTTAATAAGTCGGGCTGGGACGTAGCCCTGCTCTCTCCTATCTGTAGACCTTTGGTCAGCGTGCTCAGAAAAATCCTCTTCAGTCGATCTGTTACAAGGGATATAGCCCTGACCAGAGCTGCAACAGAACAGGATAGAAACAGGGCTAGATCCGAACCCAATTCTAAATTTGATTTTTATTTATGCATTAAAAAAATCTAATATTTTATATATAAAATTACTACTTTTTGGAGCAAGAAAAGGTCTGGAAATATTTAAGCCAGAAAATTGGAATTCTTTTTATTTGAAAAGCAGTTTAGTGAACCTAAGAAAATAAATAGACTGAAGTTTGTTGCGATAGGTAATTATGTGATTACTTATTTAATTCTTACTTTTAAAAGCAATTTGTAGTATAAACACTGTAGCTGTTTGTGATGCGTCAATCTTCATAGTTTAATAAAATTAGTAAAATAATTATTTCAGATGTTCAAGGGATATGTTTGGTGTAAAGGGTACATTTTCCGTTAATGAATTTTGCAATAAGCCATATTGCACCAAGTGCTCTTTTTTATGTTTTAAAGAATGATAGTAAGATATTAAAATTTTTCTCTTTTAACTTATTAAATTTTCTTGGTTTTTAGTAATTTAATATAATTTCATATTAAAAAAGAATTAAAATAACAATATTAATATTTCGATAAAAATATCATTATTCCTATTATGCAAATGTTTCTTGCTAAAATGGTTCTACATGTTAAAAATTCAATAAAAAAAGTCTATTATTGATATACATGTATGTTGAATCATTAGATATCATTTTTAAGATACAAAATTAGTAGGGAATTGCTTTTATTTTAGAAACAAGAATATCAGAGTTTTTTTTGGTGTGTGTAAAATGCCGTCGCTTATAAAGTCTAGAAATGTTTTCAACGATTTGAAATACTGAAGAACCAGTTATAAAATTTTATTAAATAGCCTTCTTGGGGGAAAAAATAGTATACCTCTTCTCTCTTTTAATGGAACCTTAAGCTGCAGCTAGTAGAGAATAGTACTAGTATTTACATAAATATTAATGATTTTGGATATTCATGAATTAGCGAAATATTGTAAGTCCTTTCTTTGAATTTTCTTATTCTAAAATAAATATAGTTGTCATATTATTAAACAATTTTGAATGCCAGTACTTCTCTAACATTATAACGCAATTAAACCTCATCGATTCTAACTGTCAAATGAATCTGAAAAATTTGTTTTATCCTGCTAATGATTTAACCTGATAAAGTTATATTTTACTGTAAAATGAATATATGGGTGCAAAACATTTTACAACTTAAAATGAATCTAATTTAAGAAATTTAAGAATGTAAATTTAAGAAAGTTACAATGCTTTACCTGTAGGAGGGCATACTGCCGAAAGTTATGATACGGTTGACATTCTCTTGGGAACCATCCATTTTTTTTGCTAGTGGCATGTGCAACTTCTTGCCGAAGCGCTTCTTCAGATAGTCTGAAGCGCCTTTCGGCAGAATCCCGCTGCGTCTAAAACAAAAAAATATACCTTGTGTCAGAATACCGCAGTCAACATAAATCGATTTAAAAGGTGTTGAAATTATCACTTTGAAACGAAAAGAATGACTGATTATTGAAACTGATAGCTTGAAAAGAAGACAAAAGCATGATAATTTTATTAATAACTTGTAATATAATATAATAATTTTTCATATAATTTAGTTTTTCCAAGCCCCACGTAGTAATTTATTTCTAGAATTCACTTAAATCTTGCTTGCTTGAGATGCTCGAATTTTTCATATTTGGCATTACAAAATAATTATATAATAGTTTCTGTTTCGAAAAGATATGTAAAGACTGAAAATTAATATAAGTGTTTTCTTATTTATAATTTTTGAAAATAATTGTCCTTTATATGTCATCTAACTTATTCAAAATTTTCTTTCCTCTCACTTCGAGGATACAGATTTTTACTTAATAAACGGTTAAAAAAAAGTTGTTTATATATTTTAGAGATGAATTTTTATTTAGCCAATAGCTTTTTATATAAGTTTTAAAGAAAAATTGGGATTATTTATGGGAAGTGTAAATTATTAAATTCATTATTGGCACCTGACCATTTTTTTCAAATCTGAATTACAGGGAAAGTTTTGGAATAAATAATAATATAACTTTATTATTATTAATAATAATAATTCTCAAAACCTACTTTCACACCGAGAGGCTTTTCTCTCTATTTTCTATTCTTGAAATCGTATTAATTGCATTTTTAATAAACTCTAATATTTACTCTTCTTTTTTTTTAATTTCTTGATATTTATAGAACTGACGAGTATGAGTATGGAAAGACAAAAGAATTCTTAAAATCTCTAAATATAATATATTTCAGTAATATTACTTAGTTAATATTAACATCAAAACTATTAATAACGCTCATATAAACTTGGTTTATGATTATTTCATTTCACATATGTAGATGCAAAATTTCTTTTTAAAACTGTTAATATGATTCATACCTGTAACACGTGGCTAGGAGAGCAAAAAATATGAATACACTTCCCACAATTGTAACCAAAACTATAACCAAAGAAGGTGTACTTAGAGTTGAACCCTTGGTTACTGGAAAAAAAAAGAACATTTTTATCATAAAAAATTCTAACTTAAAACAGTAATTGGGCATATTATGATAATAATATAACAAGAAAGTAAAAACAAAATATCAAAGCTTGTATAATTGCAATTCTTCTCAATTAAAAGGCATACAGATAATTATTCGTAACATCAACGTCGAAATAGTGAACCAAAAAGTTGGATGTCAAGTTATGAAGATTATTGAAGTCGATTAAATGGCAGAAAATTAAATAAGCAAATGTGAAGTGTTGCTATGGAAAAGTTATTTAGACAATAAAAGGACGAAATGAAAGAATGAAAAATTTCTCTCATCAGTTAAGCATATCATATTGCCAGATGAACAGTGCACTTCTTCTTGTGTACAGACGAGCATCTTGTCACTGGTGAACGAAGCAGTATCAACAGGATTTATTGTGGCAAACTGCTGTTTTAATCCATCCACATCACTGGCACCCTCTTCGAGGCGGTTAGTCTCCAACCACAAAGCGGTCAAACTTTAATCTTCCTCTTCATCTTCACCTACACTTATCATCCTGTTTAAAAAGGAATAGGCCATCACTTTGAGAAAACCTCCTCAAAATTATCCCTCTTCCTCCAAATGTGCATACAAAATGTATGCAATATAAATGTGCATACATTTTAATTAGTTATCAAAAAACTGTCATTTCTTAGCATCATGTCTTTCGGTGTTTTAAGATTTTCTAGCATCGTTAGCACAGTGCTAAAGTCATTTGCTCAACCTTTAGATTAGTTCTTAATTATGAGATTTTTGAACAGTGCACTGCTGGACCGCAAAAATTAAACGAAATACATCATTTTGACTTGGCTACAAAGCTGTAGAGATAATTATTGAATTTATATGATATAAAAGCAAAATGACAGAATACATTGCTTTGCAAATGAAACAAATGAAAAATAAGCAGAAATTTAGTATTGCCAAACAATATATGCATGAATATTCGACATGTCTGAGTTAATAGGCATAACTGTAGAATCTTTTTAAAAATCTGGTCACAGTAATTCTATTTGCTGAACTGAAATACTCATGTTGGTTGAAGGAAGAGGATGTAGATGCTCACCAACGAAGGAACTCCGGATTGTTTTGTTCTTCCAGTCAGCGACGGCGGCGGTGGAGGGAGCTTCAGGGGTTGTGAAAAGGTTGGGGATGGGGCCGAAACCTTCTGGATGTGCTCTTTCGTCTGCCCGCTGGCTGCAATCGTATGATGTCCAGCCACGATCACAGTAACAACTGTTCAGATTCGAACACACCTGAAACAGCAAGTATATAACGTATATATTGGTACAACCTAACATTTTGAAAAAATGGCAATTTTTAAAAATATTTGAACATTGTCCCAAACAACGATTTTTTTTATCGGTAAATGGATGAAAGTTGAAAGGCGACTTTTCAAATTTTTGAAATCAAGTTTTTCTACTTATTTCTTTAGAAACCTCTCATTTGGAAGATACTGAAAGAGCCAATTTTTAAAAAAAATTCTGGTTAGAAAAGTGAGACGCGATGAAGAATATACACAGACTAGAAATATTCTTTCAATTAAAATTATTGCTATTTGAATTTCTTCTACATTTTTTTCTTTCGCTTTTTATAATATATTGACTGTTATGGATTTGAAAATAATACCAGAAGAATTTATAAATTTACGAATATTACATTAAAATAAGTGAAATAATTTATATGAAATTATTTTATAATTTCATAGCTAAACTTTACATTTAAGAGTTTAGTTTGAAAAAGTAATTTTGAAATCAAAATTTCCTTAAATTAGACGTTGAGTTTTTGACTGATGCTAAGTTTTATTTCAAAAGTATGTTATGTTTTTGAAATGCAAATAAAAATGCATGATTTGAATTTTCCATTCAGAATCTTTATAAATTAAAAACAAACAATCTTAAGATTTATTTGGAGGAATGGTGACGATATTCCGAGCAACTCTAACCCTTCAGAAGAATACTAAAAGCGGGCCCATTCATCATTTTAAAAATTAAATTTTGTGAAATCGATTTCCTGCTTTTTAAAGCAAATTTTAACCTCCAAAATAATATGGTTTGAATAATTTTTTTTATTTAAAGAAAAAATTTAATAAAATAATCTGTATTTAAATCATTCCCAAATTTTTTTTAAAAAAATATTTATATTTCGATAAATTTATATAATAGATGAATCGCTTCATTTTTTTACTACACCTTACTAATACTTGCGTAAAATAATCGTAAGTGCAAAAAATAATACTAATGCAAAAACTTCTTACCCCGTGTCCGGAGCAGACGAGTCCCATATGGGATGTTGGGCAATTTCCGGGCTCTATGAACTGGGTGATGCTGACGCAAGTTTGATTTACACATATCTGGAATGAAAGTATCTATTGAAAATCTCAATAATTGTAATAATCCAATTTAATATTTTTGACAAATCTTTCGCTTTTTGATATTTTTGTAATCTAAAAATAGAGGTGATGGTGTTTTGCTGATTTCAAGAATACCTTGGATATACAAACCATAATCAACCTGAATTTAAGCAGAAATTATGTTTTTACATTGTAAACAGAAATAAAAAAAAAGTCTAATTAATGATATGAGGAAAATTTCCAATATTTTTTTTTATAGTTAAAACTGAGAATTCAAGAAATATAATAAATTATAAAGCTGGCATTGAAATAAAAGAATTAAATCAATTACCGAAAAGAAAGATTTCATGCGAAATTTCGGCAAATTTGTTTCAACTATTTTAATGCTATATGCATTGACATTTTATGGACATAAACAAAAAATTGACATTGGATGTTGGTTATTTTTAAAATAGATACACTTGACGGAAAAAAATTCCAACACCAAGAAAGGCTTGTGTTAGATAAACAAAATTTGCTAGGCGTTTTTATACATCTGAAAGATGACATCGATTCAAATTTCGCACTCCGTGCATAAGTGTGGAGCTAGTAGCGCCACTCAGAACTTCCAAATAAGGTTCGCTGTAAATTCGTGAGCGTAATTTATCTTTGAAATTTGACGTATTTAGTTGATGTTGGCCAAGAATGCCTTTGAGCAGACGAAGAAGCCATTATCAACAGCTCACCGAGTTTGAACGAGGTCGAGTAATAGTGCTACGAGAAGGTGGATTTTCTTTCCGCGATATTGCAGAAAGACTTGGCCGGAATGTATCCACTGTGCATGATTGCTGGGAGCAGTGGTTATGGGATAGTACTGCCTCAAGAAGACCGAATTCCTGGCGGCTGAGAGGGAAGACCACCGTATTCAGCGTACAGCTGTGGCGCATCGTACTGCGTCTGCGGCAGAAATTCGAGCAGCAGTTGGTACCACAGAGATACAACGAACTGATAGAAATTAGGACAACTTCGATTCAAGGACAGCTTCGAGCCATGCGCCCTGTAGCGTGCATTCCACTGACTTCAAGGCATGGCCGTTTGCGACGCTTGTGGTGTCAAGCCAGAGCTCATTGCAGGACGGAGTAGAAATCTGTTGTGTTTACTGATGAAAAAAGATTCTGCCTTGGTGCCACTGATGGCCGTGTGGTGGTCAGAAGGAAGCCAGGGGAACGCCTGCAAGTAAACTATCTGCTGCCTAGACACACTGGACCCTCACCTGGAGTCATGGTCAGGGGAGCAATTCTCTATTATAGCAGGAACATTCTCGTTGTTCTCCCAAACACACTGACTGCAAACTTGTATGTCAGTATGGTAATTAAAACTGTAGTGCTGCCATTCATGAGCAGCATTCAAGGGGGGAGTTTTTCAACAGGATAATTCTCGCTCACGTATCGTTGTTATAACGCAATGTACTTTGTAGAGTACGTTGCGTTACACTGTTACCTTGACCTGCGAGATCACCAGATCTGTCTCCAATTAAGTACGTACGGGATATCATTGGATGACAATTCCAACATCATCCACAGCCAGTACCGACCGTCCCTATATTGATAGAACAAGTATAGTAAACATGGGACTCCATACCTCAAAGAGACATTCGGCACCTGTATGACACAATGATTGTATATTTGTAGGTTTGCATTCAAAATTCTGGAGGTTACAACTGCTGTTAATGTAAGAGCATTTAACATTTGAAATGCATTTTCTTGAGCTTAAATTAATCTGTGATCTTGAAAATTGAATCAATTAAACATGTTAATTAGATAAATGCATTGTCCAAATTTCATTACTTTACAATAATTTTTTCTTGATGTTAGGATTTTTTTTCCGTCAGTGTATATTCATATTTCACTTCCTTGGAATCTCTGATGAATTTTAGTGAAATATTACGATTTTTATTTACGGTTAACAATGTTTTTAATTTTCATTACCGTTTCTCTTTTTTCGCATATAAATAAAATTATGTTTATTAGAAATTGTATATATTAAAATTAAGGAATATTTCTTCATATAGTTACAAGCTTCTTTTAAAATTTCATTTCCCTTTATTGTTTTTTTCTCCTTTTTCTTCCAAAACTAAATTTGGATCTTAATTTTCAGAAAGTACGCAAATAAAATACGTAAATATTATATATTTGATCTAAATCATTGTTTTCAGTTCATTTTCTAATCATCTTCTAAACATAATTCAATTTAGTGCAAATTATTACTTATGATATTTAAATTCTTCCTTTTCCTCCATTTAGATTTTTTTAAAAACATAATTGATCCATAAACTCAAAATTTATAGAAAATTTTGAAAATAATGTTCGAAATTAAAATGTTATACAATTTATTAACATTATAAGAATAAGTAAAGGTTACTTACCTTTTCTTCAGCGCATTTTGTGCCGTCTCGCACCATGCCTAAATCAGGAATGTCGGGAACACTTAAAGTACCTCCACTCATTCTGATTTTTTTTTGGAAAAAAAAATCAGAGAATTAATTTTAAAATTAACTAACATTTCCCAAACAATTGAGATTGTAAGTTCATCAATTGTTGAGCGTATCGTTATTAATATTTAAAAGAAAAGAAAAAAAATATTTTAATAACATATTAAAGCAGAGAAAAAATATAATAGCTTAATACCAATTTGCAGAGAGAAGAAATAACGGGTAATGCCTAAAAATAAGTGTGAATCCTGAAATTCGTGCAAAATATGATTAAATTTTTAAACTAGAGGATGTGCCTATCTAGACAGGCTAGATATCCTGTTAACAATATCTCAGATCTGATTGCGATTGTTAAGAACGAAAACTGACACACATTGGCATTAGTTATTTTGGCAGAATGCTTCAAAAATAAAATTTTAAAAAATTATTATCTACAACATATTTTAGATTTGAATATATGATAGCATTAGAATTCTGTTTCCTTGTATAGCTCAATAATGATTTGAGCTTGAAGGAGAAATTTGATACGTGGTCTTTGCACTAAATTTGTAAATTTCTGTCAAATTTTAAAACGAGCCTATTTTAAGGAAGTCTGTTTTTTTCCTTTAGCTGTCTAAATGAACATAACTATAAAATATAAAGGATTAGTTCGGTAAATTTAATGCACAAACTTAGCACCTAAAGTGTTGAATTGACAATCAAATTTCGAACCCAGCCGGTCTAGAGGTTGACTGTCTGTCCATCTGTACTTTCACATACATGAAAACGCGATAAATTAAAAATGTAATGACTTCAATAAATGAAATTAGCTTGTTATCTGATTACTGCAATTGTAATTCTGTGTTAAAGTTTGGTTTCGATTAATTAAAAAATAGATTTCTGAGATTCATACTTGGTCTTCTTCTCCGTACCGCGAAACGCAAAACGGTCATATTTGAGACTCTTAACATTCGCGGCATTCATCCATGGTTCATAATTTTTATGACTCTTGGGAAGGGGGGGGGGGTAAAACTTATTAGAGATCCTGCGAGAAAATTTTAGGAAGATCACAACAGCTGGTTTAGGTTTAGAGGAATTAATAGTTATTCTTTTAATTCCACTTCTTCCAAATTCGTTCCTCTGTAAATATCATTAAAAAATTCTTCCTAAAGATTTTATAGAATGGGAATGAAATTTAGAGTACAAATTTTTATATTTACTCGATTCTATGTAAATATAAAAAACAAATTAATAGTTTAGGTACTTTTCCGTTAGCCGGGCGCAAATGTCGCCAATTGTGAACCAAACGCGAGCCAAGTCGCCAAACGAAGCGAATGACAATTCAGAGAATAGAGCACGTGGCCGTAAGAAATTGGCAGAATTCTGCTTTATTTGGCGATTTTCCGCTTGCGCCTGGCTAACGGAAAAGTACCATGGTTTAAATAATTGATATTTAGTTGATCACTTTAAAAGTATCCAGTTATTTTGTAAAGAAAAAAATGAAGATGTTAAAATAATTAATAATGTTAATGATTAAATAAGTATAAATAGATTTTATATGTGTTATTTTATTACATGCTTAAGAAATTCAATTAAAAAAATGAGATTCTTCAAAATGTGTCTTTGTTGGAATAGGGTATAGCATTAAGTTTGAAAATGACCAATATCAGAATTCTTTATTTAATTTTTGTAAATGAACGTATTAAAAAGGTTTCTTAAAATATATCTCTTAATGAATTAAAATTTTAGAATCTGTTTTAATCTTATACTTTTCAAACGATTTTTACATAAATTATTATGTTTTATGAAAGAAATTCGGAGATCTTTTCTGTATGTTGAATTCTTTTAATTGCATTTTTATATATAAAATAAACGGAAAACTTATACATCTATTTTTAGATAAATTCCACAACCTTGAAATACTTAGTCTATATTTATTATAAAGTTTTCCTAAAAAAACTTTGTTTGAAATATTTGAGTTCATAATCTCCAATTAAACAGTTCAACATTTCAATACACTTTTATCTACTTACGCTATATTATATCCTGCAGCACTTGATTTATTTGTATTCGAAGTATCAAATTTCTGAACTGCTCTGAAAAGATAAAAAAGAAAGAAAAGAGTGAGAAATAAGTTTTGATAATCAAAGAATGACAATCGTGAAGTTTTTTACATCACACATACATACATAAAAAGAGAAAGTAATCGCAAATTAAACTAATTTCCCAAATGCGTTAAAAAGATCAGGTGGTATTTATTAACAATGCAAAAATGGTAAAAGCTTAAGTTTTTATTTATATAGCTTTTGCCTTGGAGAATTTATTCTTAAATCCACATTCTATGGGCTATTTTCAGAAAATAATATGAGAAAATTCTCATTTGCATTATTCGAAAATTAAAACAATTTTCAGTATTTCAAGATTGGTTCCCACAGTAGAAATGCAAATCAAAGGTAATTTAGATGCGTTGAATTTTGTATTGTAAATCAGATCCGAAATTTTATAGCACAATAAATAATGCATCATTATTTTTTGATAAATAGTAAGAAAGCTTTATAGAATTAGTTTTCAAATTTTTTTCTCATATTTCGTCATTCACATAGCTTAGAGAATTTAGCCTAAACTTAAAATAAATTAATCGTTAAATTTCATTTTTATAATCATAGGATCTTTCGTCTACAGAACTATATTCTTCAAAACAAGCACCATTTTAATTTTCCTTAATAGATTGGAAAATTTATTTTTAAAATAGATTAATGTGCTGTTGAATCATAATGCATACTTTTAAAAGCAATTTGGATGCAGAAATATTACGGTTACTCACTTGCATTCATATTCTGACCCTCCAAGGTACACTATTGTTCTCGAATACTGTTTATCCATGCCAGGGACGAGGGGAGTTCTGGAGCCTCTCTGGCACTGCAACGATCCGCAACGGACGTTTCTAAAAATAAATATTTTTATAAAGATTTATTAAAATTGCAATAATTATTAATATTAGTAAACTTTTATCTTTATCCACAAACAACTTTAGGCATTTTTAACTTGTTGGCTTCTACTGGTACCCTATGACTCATACCTGTGATTCATTCCTCTTTCTAATATAGTTAAATGCTAATAGAATAGAAATAATCTAATTAAATAGGAGGCGTGAGTCACGATATCGAAAGTGTTGTGCTCCTAATTATCATTTTATATCGTCGATAATTTTTGCCACATTCACATTAAGTGACTATTGACTCATATAAGGTATTTTTGTGAGAGTTGTGGTTGAAAAGTTGGATCGTTCGTTCATACTGTTTAAATCTTATTAATGTTGTTATTAACATGATTGAAAACCTTTATTGATGCAATTAATTTATTTATTAAATAATGTAGGTTCCACTTGCACAAAGGACTGTAAGGCATATGCATCACTTATGGGTTTAGTGGAGACTTGCCATGAACAACCTCCACTCAACCAATAAGTTGTGTTTTAGGACTTAGTTATCATTATAATATATTTCATTGTAGAATGGAATCATTTCTGCAAATATAGTATACAAATCAACTGATTAAGCACCTCTCTTCAAGAGCATTGCTCTTAACGTTCTAAATACATTCTTCTACGTGCCTTAGCTGTAGTTAGCATTCTACATAATTGATTAAAAAAAGATTTAACTTCACTATATTTTTAGTTCGACAAATAAAATTATGTAATTCAAATCTGATTACGTTCAATCGATTATTTTTACTTATATTAACAATTTCCTTGTAAATTATTAATTTTGTAATTTTTGCCAATTTTTATATTCAAAATCTTACGAGCAGTAAAATACCGATTTTTAAGATTTTGAAAAAATATTCAATTATACATCTTTATAATTTCTTAATTTTTTCTTAAAATTATATAAAAACATGTGAAATAATGTAATTGTATGTGAATATCCTATTGTTAAATTTTCAAATTTCAAAATTGTTTCATATGTAAATTAAATGGGTTGGAAAAAGATTATTATTATTATTATTTTGCTTCCATGTGTAATTGTTAAGAGTCCTTAGACCCCCTTAAGGTTTAGGGATGCATACTTACTCCTCAGCGCACTTGACGTAGCCTCCTCTTCCGTCGGTCCCGCAGTTTCCATTTAGACTTCCCTGCGTATTGAAACGGACAAAACATTCTTGCTCCGAAGCAACCGCCCCTGTAAGAAAAAAATTTGTATCTTTAAATCTTGTTGTGATAAAATCATTTTTTTAATAGCATATGCAATGGATCTTGAATAATAAGAATATTTCTAATACGAATTCATCTGTAACTCGAACTTTTCTCTTCTGATGTCTTGAATTTCTTATTAATATAACATTAATATACTGTTTATAATTAGAATTTATTTTGGTTAATTGAAAGTCAAAACTAAAAATAGCATTTAAAAAAATACTGAGTTGTTTTGATCAGTTAAATACTTCTGTACCACTTATCCTTAATTGTCATAAGTCAATAATTTTTAGTATAGTTCAGGCGAGGATTTAATTGCTGTTCAACCTATTCAATAAAAAATACTATAATTTTTAGAATTTGTTTTTTAAATTAACATACCTTTTAAAAAATAGTATTGTTTATTTTGATGTTTGATTACATTGTAGTTGCATACGTTTATTGATAATAATGATTAATTTATTGAAAGATTTTGAATATAAATAAACTATTTTGTAGAATTACTTATTGCCATTCTAGAATAATTTGTTTTTTTATTTAAAATTGCTAAATATTAAAAACAAGTATTATTATTATTATAAAATTGTCATTTTTCTGTGGCTACACTCATTTTAAAATCATGTATTCTTAATTAAGTTTTTGTGTCAATCGAAATGGAGTTGTGTGGCTTCAAACCTATTGAGTAAAAAAATCAAACCAGAATATTATTAAATCAACGTCCGGCAATCATTCGTCAATGAAATCTCATAATTTCCTTTTAGAAATTTCGATTCTTGAAATTCTAATATAAATTTTAAAGAACTACTTTCAAAATTCATTTGAACTGCTTCTTAGAAACTTTATTTAACTGGAAATAAAATAGGTAATATGCCAGAATCATTAAAAAAAGGAGTGTCATTGAAATGTCTTATTTAAGGTAGTTATTGATAGAATTTTTCTGAATCATTAATTAAAATTTTTTTCTTCTCTTCGAAAGTTTGAAGGAATCAAAGATAAAGAGATTTCACTGAAAAAATAATTTTGAGTAATTACATGGGAAATATTTCAGCAATATATTAAACCAATCATTTTAAAGAAATTATAACTTATTTGAAAAATAAAAATTTTTAAATGTGTGTTCGCTTTTCTAAAACATGTAATTAAATGTTAATTTTCAATTTTAAAATGCCATCAGAGTTTTAATGATACAAAAAGGACAACTCTATAACAAATTACAATTATATGGGAAACTAATTGATATAACAAGTTTTTTCTCGGCTTGAAAATGTTTGCTTGTTATTAATTAAATGATTATTCCGTACACTTCAGCAATTGAGAACAATTTCTAGCAAATAAACATTTTAAAAGTAGAAAAATTATATTTACCACATAGCAAATCAGTGGTTGATGATTACATGGTATAAATTTTATACGAGAGAAAATGAAATGATATTTAATTTTAATACTTGATAGATGCTAACGAATACTTAAATAAATGCAATTTTAGAAATGTATATACTACCAAACAACTCAATTAAAAAAAACTGTTATATAAAATGTGTTGAAAAACAAAATTATAATCTGATACTCTATTTTTGATAAGAAATGAAAATATACCAAACAATTATTAAATAAGGAACAATACCAAATAATTTGGAAAATCTGCGGAAAGTAAATATTTTTTAATAAATAATTTATAATTTTTATATTAATAAAGCAATGTGAAGGGCAATTCTGAAGTAAATAAATAAAATTATTTGAAATATATATGATATTTACACTTTATATAAAATAATCTTTAATTAATAAATTAATATGAGACCTTCATTACAATGTTTCTTTTACTACATAATATCTGTGAGATATTGGAGGAAAGGTTTTTTATCTATATCTATCTATATCTATATCTATATCTATACTTATAATAAAGCTCAATGTGTGTGTGTGTGTGTGTGTGTGTGTTGGCGCTCTACAGGCCAGACCATTCAACCTACAGCTACCAAATTTGGCACGTGTATACCTTGGAGGCCGGGAATGTGCACCTGGGGGTTATTTTTTCGAATTTTTAATTAGAATTGTATTTATTTAAAAATTAAGCGAAATTTTGGCGTGTTTCTGCTATAACTTCCGCAAATATTACCGCACAAAAAAGATTTTTACATCAAGTTAAAGATCAAAAATTTATCTTTTAAATGCTACCAATGCTTTAACATCAAAATTAAATTTCTGTTTTTAATGAATTTTTAAATAAATATTTTAACTCTATTTTTCAACAATTTCTTTCGTACAAAATAAAAATAAACGTTTCGCATTCCTGGGAAAAAAATAGCTCTTTTCAAAGTGTTGCCATCACACTGATTAAAGCTCCAATTAAAAATAAATTAAATCTTTTTGGAAATGAAATCGTCTGTAGGAAATGAAACAAATAAGAAGTACTATTTTTTTCTAAAAAATAAATTCAAGAAAAATTATTTTATGATCTTTTACACTCTCTATATTATTAATCCAATAAATCAGTTTTATTTTAAGGCAAGTTTTGTTTAATATGAACAGGATATCCATTCAAATCAATGCCACACAGCTAATTTGTAAACCTTTAGTAAGACACAGATCTGTTGCGACATAAATCGTAAATATTTTATTTAAAAGTAGCAAACGATTATTTTAATAATTATAAATTTTATTTTGTAAATAGTTGTGAAATTCAGATTGGCAACAGTGATATTTTTGGAACTTTTAATTTGTTGTTTAAAAACGATGCTAGAATTTTGAATGAAAATAAGTTGATGCAAATTTGATAATATTATCTACAATGTAATAAGATTTAGTTTCATAATAAGTTTGTCTGCATTCTATTTTTGTTGACGCACGAACACAACAGATATACTAAAATGGTTTAAATAGAAAATGATTATATTTTACTGAATTCAATAAATGCTCTAATAAATAACGAATTTTTGATTTTACATAAAGCTTCTGCTGTGGAAATCACGAATAACAAAATGTTCTTGAAACACTAATATTTTAAATAAAAAGAGTTAATTTCCAATCAACTAAATCGATCACTTAAACTGACTGATTTATGAAAATTTGAATATCACTATTCAATAAAAAAGGATAATTTTAGATTTTCCATCGATCGTTTCAAAGAAAATACGCCAATCAGAGCGCAGGTTTCTCAAGATTATATGGCCTAAGATTATGAAAATGTTGAGTTTTTCTAAATTTTTAACATTCAAAACTTCATAAATAAGTCTTGGTTGATTGTGGAAAATAGAA
The DNA here is from genome assembly GCA_026543865.1 of Argiope aurantia. Lineage (NCBI taxonomy): Eukaryota > Metazoa > Arthropoda > Arachnida > Araneae > Araneidae > Argiope > Argiope aurantia. Next base: position 20,354 of record JAPMOR010024201.1, read on the forward strand.
ACATTCATTCATTTATTTAAAATTTGGCGTGTAGAGAATATTTCTCAGAATATGATACCTTTCTGCATTAAATTTAGATTTCATAATTTTTGAAATATATTTATAATACGGAACAAAATATTATTATTGATTTCATTTCAATCCTTTTGAAAGCAAAACTAAAAACTGAATTTTATGCTAAATCTGAGAAATTTTTGTTGAATTATTCTTTGAGATATTACATAAATTATCAAAAATATTTTGTAGTTCACATAAGACTTAAATACCGAGATATTCTGTTTGCAATACTCATATTCAATAATAATAGTAATAAATAAATAGCAATAAAGATGATAAATAAAATAAAACACTTGGTTTTATTAAAAAATATCTTTATATTAATTGCAATTTCATCATTTTTACTTTAAATTAAAGTTGACGTTTTACCGGAAATGACACCAAATTAGCAAAATATATAGAGTAAATTGAACGAAACGATCTAAACAAAAGTATAAGTCTGTATGACTATCAAAATTTGAAGATTAAAAATGTTTTGTTTGAGAATCTATTAAGAGACCAGTTACTTAAAATATTTAATTGAAAATTGTAGCGAGCGGTAATACTGGCGAACCGGCTGGTCGCCAAAGGCGGCTAGTAGAATATAAACTATTTTTGAGTTCTCTCTCTCTCTCTCATATTATATAAGTGTGTGTGTGTGTGTGTGTGTGTGCGTGCGTGCGTGCGTGCGTGCAATCATTATCAAATATAAATATTTTCGAAAGAATGATAATAAAGCTAATTTGCAAAGTGATTTTGACAGGTTATCTTTTGGAAAAATCTAAAACTTTGGAATTTAATGCTTTCTAAGAGCTTGAAACTCACATTAATATTAGAGTATTCATTAATGAAATGCTGTTTGAGTATTATTAATTTCTTCAATAATAAGTTTATTGAACCGGGTATTCCATTAATAAGCAAATGTGCAAATAAGCAAATGAATTTATTTTAATAAACTTACATTTAATACCAAAATTAATAAATACGTGGAGTATTATGAAAAAAAATTATAATGCAGTGCATTTAAAAATAATTTTAAAAAATCAATTTATTATATTTTTATTTTACATATACAGAAATATTAATGGGAGATCATATACATAAATGAATTTGCGCAAGACTGGAAGCTACCTCCCCTCCGAAGTGTCAATATATCGTTTTGTTATTATCGGAAATGCATTAAACTAGGTCTTGAAATGAAAAATTTGTTTCATCGAAAAAATTAGCTTCCAGGATAAAGAAATTAAATTATAGGAATATCGATTTTTGAAATCGAATTTCTATCTCAAAATGTCGAAGGTTGTGAAGATGTCAAAAAGTAAACATTCAATGGAATTCTCGCATTACATTATATTTAACTTCTAGACTAGCTATGCAAAACATATGAAAGAAATTCGATTGTTTGGTGGTATACTATGAAACACTATCTAAAACGTCTATACTATGAAAATTAACGATATTTAAAAATTCTGATTATAGTGTCAATGAAAGTTTTGAAATAAAAATCCTATATAATTAAAAAAAATGCTGAAAAGGAGAATCACACTAGGTACTGGTTTAAAAATTATATAATTTAAATCAGTATCTAATTGCATAAGGATAGTCAAGGTATGATTTGTTTAGAAAGTGTTATAAGTACAAATTTGACTTCCTTATAAAAATAGGAACATAAAAAAATTTGCATTAAATGAAACACATTGAAATTAACAAATCTTCATTTCCATATATTGCCTTATAATTCTTTGTATTATTCTTTTTATTACTGAAATTAAAATTCATATTTATAAGTGATAGATAGGTCAAGATCAGCGGAATTAATCATTAATTATTAATAATAACCGATCAATCCCATTGAATGTAACAATTATATTGAATAGAATACCCCAAATACGAAGGAGTTCAATAAATATCAAATACAAAGATTGCAGTAAAAATCACTGTAATAATCATGTTTAATTTTTCTTCTGAAGATAATCCGTAATTGATCACATTTATTTTTTGAATCAACGTAGTGAGGTATAATCTATTAATACTTTAGCCATTATTTTTTTATTCTGATCGATACTACCAGGATAGTTAAAATTTTCTGGAACAAGTGTTACAAAAGCTTTGGATAAGGATTGGTTTTCTGCTTCGATATGGCTTTTGTTCCAGCTCCAATAAGGTCTGCCATGATCCATGATGTTTGGTCATTTCTTTTCTATCTTTGTAATCAAATAACACCCTATTTATTCAACAACAAAAAAAATCGAATTTGACAGTCAGCGCATCAATCTAATGACTGGACGATTTAATAGTTTTGGTCGCGTATCTTGTTCATGACAGATCCAATAATAAGCTGAAAACTTGATTGCGCATATCACTATACTTTTAGGGAAATCCAATACTCATTAAGAGTTTTCAGTAATATACTGAATTTTTTTGCTACTGATGTGAGACTTGCATTATATCCATAAAAAAAAAATTCGTTTATGTCATTTAGAACAGTTTCTTTGACCTGTATTATATTTGCTGTTGTGCGTTCTTTATTGAAAGGTATAATCACTTAAGTAATATCTTTTCATCCCTCTCTCTATCTCTCGCTCTCTATATTATATATATCAGCAACAGTATAGCAATTCCCATACTGTATTGGTAGGCATTATCTAGGTGTATTAATCTTACAGAATTTAGATGTATTAAAGGATGCCTGACAATAAAGCATCCTTTATATATAAATATGACAACACAAATATATGTACGCATAAATTTTCTATTGAATGTGATATAAAATTTAATGAGAAAATGATCCGTTTTTACTTTCTAAAAGAATCCTTTTCAGAAAATGTCCGTGGTGGCTGAATTCCATGTTCGGCTTTCATTGTCTTGAGCTGTTATTGTCAGCCCAGAAATTACAAGGCAGCAACCAGATATCTATTTAATATAATGCTTTGAGCTAAAATACTTTTCTAAAGGCTTCGACAGAAGTGCAGAAGCCGTAATCTCACATCTTACGATACCCGATTACCACAATAAGCTCAACAATATTGTAGCGATATCTCCATGATATTGGCCGACAATAAAAATATCGAAATAACGTCGTGAATATGTACAATATCTTGAGCTAATACGGTAATGAATAGAAAACATTACAACGTTGATTTCCTATTTTGAATGTCATTTCCGATGGAGTTGACGCGTGGGGCTTTTTATTAAAAATCTCGTATATTTAACCATCTAAAACCTGTCTTAGATAAGTAAATCAATTCCTCTTAATTCATGCTACATGTTTTGAATATAAAACAAATTAAAAATTGTTTTTTTTAAAGGAAAGTTTTGTGAAATGACTGTCATATATTCAAATAAACTCTTACCGTATCCCCATAGGTATTCACATTGGTTGTCAGGTGTAGGGCAATTCCCATGGTAGCAGAAACCTTCGCCGTTATTGCAAGGGCTTGCATTCTTTTTGTACAAATCTGTCGGGCACTGAAAGAGGAAAACAGATGCATTCAGTTTATTTAAAGAAAGATTGATTTTATGGGATAAGGAAGTTTTTGAGATATTTGGGATTTGTCCGTTTTTAGTTTGCTTATTATATTCAAAACACAGCTGAAAAGAACCCGTCTATTGTTCAGTTAGCGAATAGTCTGTAAGGATGTTATCTCCAATGATTATGAACAAAAGATAAAGCCACCGTTCAATGAAATGGAGATTATATTAAGGAAAGATTCACTTATTTGTTCGATGCTGGCTTAGAGATGATAACTCTTAATAGAATAATGACAGTCGGGGCTATACTAATGTTAGTTTCCTCAATTGAAAACAGCCAGAAAAATTACCAAGAAAATCGCAATCTTTTGCAATAAACATAAAAGTATATAAACCACAGTTATGCTTCATATATTTAAGTAAAATCTAAAAAATTGGATATATTTTATAATAAATAAATTAGTTTTAATTGTTCCTTTTTACGTTTTATATATTTTTACGAGCATTATTCATCATATGAATAAGTTTGTGTCAGACTTGATGAATATGAACTAAGCAACTAACGATGAGTCAATCGTTCAAAAAGAAACTCTGAGGACTCTTATCTTTTATCATCTTAAAAATGATTAAATTTTTAAACAAAATTAATTCAGTTTGTAGTACCTCTTTTTCCCCTTGAGCAGAGAGCGCCCACTTGTGGCGTTTTACAGAAACCCCTTGTGGCGTTTACAGACAAGCAGTTGAACGGGAGACCTGCAGCCTGAGGTCGGTTTTTTTTTTTTCTATGCGCAACCCTTGCACCAACACCGAATGCTTTCAGTTGGAAAGGGTGGAATCCCTCCACCATACTGTTTACTTTAACTCACTTTCTTTCTTTCTTTTTTTTTTTTTTTTTTTGTAAATTTTGTAGTGCAGCTGTGTTTATGCAGATTAAAAATATTGCCTTTAAAAACCGGACTGTTCAGTAGAAAGTCGCAACACACTCACTATAAGTTTTAATTATTTTTTATTCATTATTGCTCTAAAAATTTGTTCTTGTTTGATTAATGAATTCACTCACCTGCCCAGATCTTCCGTCACAAAACTCAGGAATATCGCATTCTGTTAAAGCAGGACGACACAGGTGACCAGAAGGTCGCAACTAGAAAGTACAAAAATAAAAAAAAGCATGAATGTTTTTTTTTAAATTTTTCTAACCTTACCATGTTTTACTTTGTAATGTAATGATTTGCACCATATGTTTAATAAGGAAATTAGTTTTTATAGATTCTACTAAATATTTCGCGCTATGTAATACGTCAATGGGGTATGGATGAGATAGGATTGTTGTTACCGAAGAAAATAACTTCTTAATAAAAATTGAAAAGATTTACAAGATTTTATTTAATTCGGTTTGCTTTATTTTTCAAAGTTTTAATTTTATAATCGATTTTTCGCTCATATCCTGATTTGCTAAGGTTTTGAAATTTTGTATAGTTTCTATTTTTCAATCAGTATGCATTATTTTAATATGATGAGAAAAATTATAAGTAAAAGGATTGATTTAATTAAATTTTTATACCATATAATTGCATTTAAGAAAAAATGATTAAAATAATTCATATTTACAATAATGAACAAGAAATTGAAGATAAAAAAGTTGAAAAAAAATAAAAATTAAGAAATTAAAAATGCATCATTTTTAGTAAAATTAAAATTAGAAATATTTTTTCATCAAAAATATGGTATTCAAAATGTAAAAGCTTGAACTCTGTAACAAAATTCTTATAATAAATTTCATATTATGTTGTCATATGATTTGTATAACTGAAAATAATGTAATATAGTTACTAGGAATTTTACGAAAAAGACATTTCCTAGACACTTATTAATAATTAAAACAAATTCTAAATGTGAGTAAACTGAAAATATTTCTATTTGTGCTGAAATAGAAATAATCATAATCAGTAAAATGACTGAAAATAATTGATAGAATCTTTGACCCCCTATTTTTTTGAAAAAAAAATAGTTTTATATAATGAAATCAAAGTATCAATATTTATATATAAATAATTATAAACTGCTAACGCATAAACTATTTAAAACAGCACAATTTTTTGAACGTTCATAAAGATTTTTAGTAAGTAGAATTATGATGAATTATGAAAGCAAACATGAACTTAATGAATTCTCAAGTATTGAAATATAGAATTAAGATCCTTATGTTTTGATTTATTATTTGATTCGTTGCTTTGTAATAAAAGTCTTCTGATAAATTTCAAATTACGTTGATATGTAATTTGTTATTATCTTGTATATAACTAAGAATTAAATTAAACATATAAATAAATATAATATCAACATATAAAATATAATGCTTCATTTGAACAGACTAATTATCAACAAGAACATTTGATCAAATTATTAATTACCTAAATCCCTATTAATTACAAAGGAGAATGTGGCATTCACCTTTGACGTATTGACATTCTATAAGACAGACCATTTCACGTAAATCTACAAAATTTGGCACATATTTACTTTGGAAATGTAGGAATTGGCATTTAAAACTGTTTTCTGTAAATTTTAATTTATAAAAAATAAGAAAAATGTATCGTTTCCCATGATACTTCGAAAATATTATAGCACAAAATAAATTTTTATACCATTAAAAATGTATATATTTTTCAAGAATAAAAATTCAATTGCTGTACAGTTAAAAAACAATTTTTTCCTTTATTTTTAACAATAGAAATGGAAATTCAAATCATTTTTCATTATTTAATCAAATATTTAATTATGTGATTTTCTTTCATTGTTGAAAACTAATGAAGAAGGATCCTGTGTGATATCTGTGTTGCATATGTGATGAATAAGAAAGTGAAGTTACAGTATCGGGAAAGTTAGAAGATCGATGAATCGAACAATAATAATACTATGTAATAACACTATGATGTCATAAAATTGGACGATATCGGAGCGGCTCATATGCACAGTGAATAGAATAGGTGTAAACTATTAAAATAACACGGCTTTAATAACTGTTACAATTTGAAGCTTAAAAACATTTGTGGAAGGAATCATAAACATAAAGTTATACAATATATACATAATTGAAATAGAATACAACCAATATTCCCAGTGAACCAATATTCATATAAAATTGATAAATAATATTTTATTGAAAAGACAGATAAATATCCGTATAAAAATTTATATGCAAACATTAAGACCTTATTTTGAAAATAAGATGTTCATATAAAATTAGAATGGGTATTTATTCGTAAATTAATTTTTTTGAAAATTTTTGATACTTAAATAGCATTTGAAAGAATATATATATACAGTTGAAATTTTTAAATTCAATTCACAAGCTAACATTAATATATTGATTCAATTATTTTGTAAATTATTGTAGTTTTTGCTATTAAAATATCATGCAGTATATTGAACTTCTGTTGCATGATATTATAAATTAAATTGGGCACTGACCTAGATTAATAATATCAATAGCTTCTTTTTCAAATGATACGTTGAAAAATAATCAGAGTACATAATGTTTTGTTGTTTGCATGCTATTACAAAAGTGCTTTCATTGTAGAAGTGCTAAATGATGCGTGAACTAACTGAAAAACAAAAAGTTATTCTCACCTTACAGTTTTCACAGCAGGGGCCAGCGGAACATTCGGCTTCAACTCTTAATTTGCAAGTAATTGGATCACAACATGGATCACTGCGCAGACATTCCTAAGAAATATGTCAAAATGTTTAATTTTACTACTTGAAGAATTTTGATTGCAATATATGTAATTATGAAATGATTAAAATGACATTGTCGGATGTTAGTAAAGAAAATAGATTTCACAATTCTTTTGGCATTTAGAAACATTTTAAAATGATATGACTGTAAGTGAGATCATGGTGATTTAGAATTATAATGATCTCATCTGTATTTCATTTTTTACGGAGTTTATAGCTTTCATTAAAAGTTATTTTAAATTACGATTTTCTAAAAAAATTAGAAAAAGAGAAGTGCCGTCGAGCTTCCCTGTATTGAAATTCTTTTTTAATAGTAATCTTGGATTTTTTTATAGAAAATTTCTGTTTATCGAAAAAAATTTCTCTATATAAATTCGGAACAAAAATTAAATATATTTATGAATAAATGATTTTTCAATCAAAAAGTGACCATCGTATTCATTAATTAAAATAAATATAAACCAAAAAAACTGTTTTCATTGATTCTTACTGCAACAGAAATTTTCGGAAAACCAGAAATCGATTAGGAAGTAATAAACACATTTTAATGAATAATATTTTACGATTAACTTTTGTTCTACAAAACTTTTCTAAACTTGGAGTAAGATTTTTTTCTTTAAATTTAGTTTAGCTTTAAATTTCTAAAAGTGTGTATGGCTTCTAAGCGAAAAAATTTAAAGAAGAATAGAGAATTTCAGCATAATAAATCACGCAAATTGAGGGATGAAAAATTAGACTTGCAAATAAAGTATTAAATTTAGCAAAATCATTTTAGCATTAAAAAATCTTTATATCTGTATTGTTTGAAATAAAGTTTTCTGATACTTTAATTCTCTTATGTTACATAAAAAATAATTGTACATAATTAGTTTTAGTAAAAGAAAACAGTGGAAATTTTGCAAATATATATCTCTAAATTGATTTTCTACATATTAGAATTTCTATACATTTAAAAATTTTCCAATTATCTTCATCATTTAATTGATTGAATTTTCCAACATTTGATATTTTATCAATATAGCGTCGAATGAAAGAATTGTTTAATAGAAATATTTATAATATTTTCCTTTAAAATGATTTTTAATTATCAAAAATAAGTCCAGTCGAAAATTGTAAAAATCTAACAGATATTTTAACAACTCAGACATATATAAATACAATTTCAGACATATTAATAGGCAAACAAAGCATAAGGATCATTTCACGTTTCATGAATTAACAATATTTCTCATTCAAATTCTGATAGATAATATATTCCACGGAAAGTTCCATTACATTTTCAACGATAAATCATATGAAACGGACCTGATGAAGACTTTAATATTTTTTAAGTCGTTAGGTAACTAACATTATAAATAATTAACTTATATCTAATATGCAAATATAATTAATAATGTTATCTTTTTTATTGTTTTTCTTAAATAATAGAAAAATTAGATATATATTTCTAATCTTGTATATTTTATAAAAGTTGTAGTATTTGTAGTATCCCTGTAGTATCCCTAAAAAGTTGTAGTATCCCTAATCTCTTATATAAATTCACTCTTATATTAGTCATATAATCAATTTTCTGAAACAATGGAGAAGTTTATATATCGAAAAATATTACAGAAAAAAAGCAGCTTAAATTTATTCCATAAGAAATTTTTAAAAGTTAGCTCTTATTTACAGACATTTTGTAGTATATAATTCTTGCTTCACATCAATTTTTCAATTTATATACAAAGATTCCATTCACTGAAAAATAAAACTTAGAGAAAAAATCAATTTAACATATTTTATTAATCATTTGAAATTTAATTATTCACTTTTATACATACATATTGTTGCGGCATAAATAATTTTCCAAAGAATCCAAAACTAAGACATGGACGATATACTAAACTCTGTTATATCAAGTAAGAAATTTAATACATGCATATATATTTATAATTTTTAAATTCACCTCTATACTGCCACAATCGCATTGTTCGCCGTCTTCTATAACTCCATTACCACAAGTACGGAAATCCTCCAGCTAAAAAAGGAAGAAACTGTAATAAATACTCAAATAAAAAAATAGATATCTTAAAGAAAATTATTTGCTTATCTGTATAAAAGGAATGATTTTATCAACGAAATACTCACTGAGTATGCAAATACCAGAAAAAGAAGTAACTTTATAAATACGCTAATACGCAAATAATTTTATTTACATGCTAGATATTCATAAACTTAGATTTCTGTTTAAAATTTTAATAACTCTTGAGAATTCTTTAGTTGTTTTTGATTAAGTTAACTATATTCTTCAAGAATATTGATAACAAAAATATTTAAGATATTTTGCAAAGAAATGAAATGCTAATTAAACCAGCATTCGAATAAATGTATGTATTACTTGTACGCGGTTTGAAAAAGCTTTAATTAATATTAGAATGTCATATAAGTTTATTTCGCTATATAGTAGGAATGAATTTAATTCGCTGTTTATATGAACCTGTATGCTTATCTATTAACTATTTATGAGCATCCGGTTCGGTCGTCCCAAAGCTCTTATCTACTCATGAAGTGATATATCAACTGAAATGAAGTTTCCAAACCTATTGGCAGAGACCGACTCCACAAGGGACTTCTTTATGTACGATTTGCTTCTCCTGTGACATGATAGAGATCCTTTCTTAAAAGGGCTTATCCTTGGTGACGAGACTTGGATTTCGTATCAAAATGTGCATTAGAAAAGAATTTGGTCTAAGGACTACAGATCTTTAAATATCGCATCCCTGGAATTCAAGTGAAAAAGGTTTTATCCGTTTGCGATGCAAAAACGATGCATTCTACAATAAACTACTTCCTCAAGGTGAAACTGTCGCTTCTATCTAATACTACCATCAGCTTGATAAATTGAAAGTGGCTTTTTCACGCATCAATTAATGTAAAACCACATGTTGCATTGGTTATAAGATAAAATCTGTTTCGGGTTTATTTGACATTCTACCATATCTTCCACAAATCCCATATCTTGCTCCATACGATTATTGCTTGCTATTAAAATGCATCTCTGGGAGTACTTTTCAAATAAACTCTAACAGTTTTGTAAAGAGAGAATAATGAAGCTTTCTGAGCGATGGAAAAAGGTAATATAACAAAACGTTTCATATATATTGCAATAAATCAATCTTAAACAACAAATATTGAGTATTCATGTCATATAAAAAAAGAACGAAATCTACTGGACATTCTAATATTTTTATCATTATTAATATGATTTACAATATTTATGCAATGAATTTGTTGAACTAATCATTTGAACAGAAGATATGACAATATACCTGATTTGGTTTGTTGAAAAGACATATACCATGCCCTACTCGGAGTGCCCTAATGTAATCTTGGAGACTGCATGACGAAAAATGATATGGCTGGATTTTACTTTCCCCTCTGAAAGAAAACATTTTATTCTTTCCAAAAGAAAATTTCCATTCATTTCTAAATACTTATAGATAAGAAATTAATAAAGAATATGATTAAGAATGAAAATTGTATATAGCTGTTTCAGAATTTAGTAATTAAAATTTCACTGACGGTTTAATTATGAACACATTTAAAAATCAGTACATATTTTTTTTCTTTGTAATGGTAAAGTGTAGTTTTGTATTACCATCTTTAACGTAATAACCAAGCTTATTTTGTTAAAAATCTTATATTAATTTTAAAAACTGTTTTGACTTCTGCTTAATTTTTATAAATAAAGTAACAAATACAGCTTGATTTAAGAAAATCAACAATAATTGCTTACATACAGCACTATTTCATTTCTATCTCTGATAATTTCTTTACTAATTGTCTAAAAATAAAAAGCTGAATCTTAATAAAATTATAATTTTTCTATTACTTTTAAAACAAATAAATAATTTTTAAATTATTAATTATTTTACTTTGCTAATATTTTTTTCAGAACTTTGTTTATAATTTAATTTTTATTATTACATTTTCTATATTTAAAAATAAATTCATTAATTTATTAAATTAAGAAATGCATCGTACTTACAGAATATTTTGAGACATAATACAACTCCACCAGTCTTGACATTTGCAATCTTCTGTAAAAAATCAAAATTATTTTCTTCTTTATTTAAAAAAAATTATGCACATACATAGTAATTTTATTTGTAAAATAATTAATGCAGAATTACGAATGGGAACATTCAAATTAACATTTCCATTTTTTAAATCAAATTCTGTAGATAAATTAAAACAGTAATTTAAAATAAATAAATTATTAAATCGAATCAAAAGTATACATCTCCTTTCATCAGTGTAAATTTTATTGAAGAATTTATAATATAAATATTAAATTTTGTTGCTTTTAACACATGTTTTGAGTATGAATAATGGCTATATTCTTTTTAATTTCATTCATCCTTTCATCTACTTTAACATGGAAAGACGGTTGTAATTGGATCAATAGAAATTTATAATAAGTAAAGCCAATAAGTCAGTAATAAATTCATTGTTCAAGAATCACACTCAAATCTGATTACTCTATTATGTAAAGCTACTTCTGAGATTTTGTCCAAAATTGGCCTCCAAAATCAAAATAAGCACAAATACTTTAATCAACGTTACTAAATTAAAATTTAATTAGAAACTTTTCTGTGGAACTGATTGGTTAATTTTTTTTAGAAAAACTGAAAATGATTGGTTTTTTTTCCTTCTGAAAGGTCAATAATAACTGTTATAAGTCTCTGTCTAAAAATACTTTTATATATGTCTGTACAAATTTGTATTTAAAAAAAGTTTATTAATGATCTCTTTCAATATATGAGCACTGCCATTTAAATAAATTAAAACTTGTTTAAATTATTGGTCATTGTCATTTGAATTAATTATAATTGGTTTGAATGATAATATTATGGCTAAAAGGGTTTTGTAATACTCTTAATGAGGGAAATAAAACTTACCTGGGCCTCCTGTACCATCCATGTGGTCATGACCCATACCGAGATTGTGACCAAGCATATGTGTTATGGTACTGGCCACCAGCTGAGGTTCGTATATATTAGTATCCTGAAAATCACAACTCGTTTAAAATCCAGCAGCTAAAAATCAGCTTTCGTACAAAATAACAGAATTTTAGAAAAATAATCAAAGTGAAGCATTTCATTGATTAGGCAAAACCAAAAACTTAAATATTCTAAAACAAAAACAATAATAAGCTTGTAAACGGTTCAATTTTTAATTTTTTTTCTTAAAATTTAACACAGCTTGTATTGCAGATTATAAAATCTTCATTTTAATGTTAATATTTTCCCACTGTTTGATCCTGTTTCGATTAACAGTAGGATAATGGATTTTTAATAGTGAAATTCGAAATGTAAATGAAATAAACTAATGTCATGCATTTATATTTCGCGTGTATTCCCCACACTTGCTGTGCATCAATTTCATTTTCCAGTAAATCAAATCGAAAATAAAATTGTGCATTGTTTTGTTTTGTTTCTGTAGGAACTTTGAATCTTAAATTGATTTATAAATTTTATTTTAATGTGCCTAATAGTCAATTAGATTACAAATTTTTTAGGTTCTATGCTAAGTTTATTATATTTCAATAATCTAATGGATAAAAGAAATTCGATGATTTTTATTTGTATACATACTGTGAAATATTAAGAGTTTTCGTAATTTATGTTTTGTCTCACTCTCTTTCTGAAAAAAGAAGCAATTTTTCCATAGAATAATTATTTTGCTGAATACCAGAAAATATTTTATAACCGAAAGTATTTTTATATTTACAAAACAATTTCTGAAGTTCTTATTTTTGTATAACTTTCTTCCAAAAAATGTGATCATGAAAAGTTTCACGTTTCTCATTTCAATGCAAAATTTCTAATTTATATCGTTTAAAAGAATTTTGGATGTAAAATTGCCAATACAAAAATGCATAAAAATTATGAGAAGTTTCTTCAGCCTGTAAGTTACTGCACACTGCGCAAAAAAAGTAGAAGGACAGTTGTTTTTCTGTAAATTTACTTTTATATTTTTATATATTATTTTCCTGGCTTATAGATTCTTATGTAGGTTTTATTTAAAAATGTTTTCTTTATTTTCATGTAAATATGAAATATCTGCCACTATTTATAATTCGAAAGACGAGAATATATGATTTACAATGTGTAAAAAAAGTAGAAGGACACCTACTACATTTATTTTATTTGGTGGAATGTGCAAGAATAGAAGAGTAAGTATACACTTTTTTTAAACTGTTTTTTATCTCAAGAAAACATATTTTGTTAAAAATTTCACTGAGACTTTAATTTTAGAATGCCTAGAAGTATACCCTTAAATGATTTTCAAAAGAGTAAAATTGTTGCATTTAAATGAAGTTAAAGGTATTAGAGAGATCCCACGTATACTGCACGTCAGCCCCAATACAGTTTCTAACTTTATTAAAAATCCAAAGAAAAACGGGATATGAAAGAAGATTGGTAAGCCTAAAAAGTGAATGCCTCGTGATGAAAGAAAACTTGCTCATGAGTTTAAAAAGAGTACTGGAGGTGTTACAAAAGCTCGAATCAAACAAGACTTATTCATGTGTCCAAGCAAACAGTATACAACTGCATCCAAAGGTTCAAAAGATTCATTTTCAAAAAACGGAGGCATCATCCAAAGCGGAAACAAACACATATTAATAATCGTTTGTCTTGGGCTAAGGAACCCGTGTCATGGACCACAGAATGGACTTCTGTGATATTTTCAGATGAAAAAAAAAATATTTAACTTAGATGTTCCAGACAGTTATCAATAATACTTTGATTGTCTGAAGAATGCAGAACAATATTATTCAACTAGACAAATGGCAGGAGGAAGTTTGATGGTCTGGTTAGCAGTTGGTTATGGAGGAAGAACATGTTTAGTCTTTCTCAATGGTAGGTAGAAAATACAGACTACATTAATGTTCTGAATTCTGAACTTCTTCATTATAGCTCCGAATTAGGAGAAGAATAGTCGATGCTTCAACAAGTTGGAACCTCAATCCACACCACCGATGAAATTAAAAATTGGTTCTTTTCAAATAATGTGCAGGTTTTACCATGGTCAGCTAAAAGCCCCGGTCTGAATATAGTAGAAAATATCTGGACAATGCTTGTTCGTCGAGTATACGCTGGTGGGAAACAGTTTGAATCTCTCTCTGAGTGGCATTAAATACCCCATGGGATAACTTTTGTCAAAAGAAATTCAATCTTTGTTTGATTCACTTCCAAACAGAATATTCGAAGTCATAAAAGCTAATGGATTCCTTACTAAAACCGTTTATATTTTATAACTGTCCTTCTACTTTTTTGACACGATTTCAAATGAAAGAAAATATTTTTGTTGTCATTTATGCTTTATTATAGTTTAAAATCGACATTTACATTGGTTACAATGTATTCGCAGAAATGTGCATCTGTCATCGAGTATATTTTACGCAACTAGTGGTTTAATTATTGTCATGCTAACGAAAGATTTTAATTTAATGTATCAAATCAAGCTAAACTATTCGATTTCGGAATTTTGTACAAAATTATCTGAATAATTATAATGAGAGCAGAATATTTTTTGGTCATAATAAAAACCATAATAATTTTGACAATAATCTAGAAAGCAGTTTCAGAATCAGACATATGCGAAAAAAGTGAATGTGAAATTAATATGGAGTAATTCTATTAATTTCTGTGAATCAGGAGATTGGACTGAAATAAAGTGGGGATTGTGAATGTGTAATTAATATGGAGTAATTCTATTAATTTCTGTGAATCAGAAGGTTGAATTGCGATAAAGAGGAGAATATCTCAACTTATGAAATGGTCTCACCTCGCTGATACCAACAGCTTTAGCAGTACAGATGCTGTCTGGAACAGCCATTCCTACTTCACTTCCTCGAAAATGCTTCCCTCTATTAAAAGAAAATTAATCATTTATTCATCAAAATAAAAGCATTGTAATGTAAATTCATTATTATGTTATTTCATGTTAAAAAATTAATAAATGTGTCCACTTCCTTGAGAATGCTTCTCTCTCTATTAAAAGAAAATTAATCATTTATTCATCAAAATAGAAACATAAATTAAATTATGTTATTTAATAAAAAAATTAATATGAATGTATAATTTTAACTGAGATTTGTAGAAAAATCTTTGACACAGGATCTTACAGGATGTCCAAGATAGATAGATATTTGAAATTCAAAACTGGATTTCGAAAATAAAAATAGACAAAATATATATATATCTTTCATGGATGTAAAAAACACCGATTCCTTATTCTTACGTGATCAGATGCGTAGCATCCTTGGCCACTTTATAGAGTTTTCTGGAAGTATAGTCCAGTAGATTGAGCAACGTCTGCCGGACATCGGCTATTATATCGATCTGGTCACCGTGAGCCCATGTTTCCACGTACACGACAGAAACACGCGTGTTCACTGTCTTGAAGTACTGCACGAATAAAAGAGATCAAAGGAGGTTATTACAATAAATTCTACAAATCATTTTCACAAAAATTAATGAAAAACTTAAAAATTTGTTTTTAAATTATGTCATACTATCCTAAAGAAAACAAAGATGTCTTATACAGTAGATTCTCTCTAATCTGACCCTCATCACTCCTACACCCCTGTTTGTCCGATGCACATATTAGGACATGTTTATCTAGTGATCTCTTTCCGCCATTCGTTCCTGTTGAAGTTTTTCAGTACTCCTGTTCAATACATGATGTTTTTACATACATAATGTGCATAATGTTTTTCCCCGTAACATATTATTACCTCATTTCTCACATACTGAAAAATATAATTCTTTAATTGAGTGATGTCTATTTGATTCTATATAGTTCGGACACTCTTTATAATTCATCTAGTGTTGTCCAGTCCCATATGTATCGGGTTAGAGAGAATCTGTTGTAGTTACTAATCGATAATATATGCATAAAAGAAAAGAAAATATTGAATGTTTTTAAGTAAGAGTTCAGGCAAACTCTGAGATAGATTTGATAGACCCAAACATATCATTTGTATATTGAAACAATAATTTAGAAGCCATCCTTTTCCAGCAACAAAATTTATATTTGCACAGTAGCAACACTAGATAAATAACAATGCAAATGAATGCAGATAGAATTTACAAAACAGATTAAAGCTATATAAAATGTTCAAAATGTACATTTTCTGTAAGTAAAATTAGTTTTGAAAAATTTATACTCATACAATATTTGAAATAAACAGTTCATAGTAATGCGCGTATCTGTTTGGAAATCTCTCCTGTTACAAATGTTCTGAGCATCGATTTGAATTAGATATCCCATAGACTCAATGGTAATTAAGGATTTTCGTGATCTAGGCAGTAAACATCATGGAGTCTCTCATTTAATAAAATGATCAACTTAGTTTCAAATTCAGAAATATTTTAAATTTAATCAGCGGGATAATATTTTTTTTCTATTTTAGTTACTTTATGGAAATATATGTTATTGTTTATTTATTTTGATTCATGATTTCAAGTATTCATGATTTCAAGTATACACATTATTATTTATGCGGATTCTCGCTATTTATAAGTGCTATTAATAAAAAAGAGTTTTAAAAAAAGAGGTGGGAGCCTGATTAATTATTTTTGACAAAATATTAATTTATTTTAATATTTTTGTTTATAATTCAAGAAATTAGTATTTTTTTAAAAAAAATTGTTTATTTGGCAAGTGCTATTTTTAATAGATTTGATTGTTCGCGTTTCTTCTTCGTCTCAGTAGCTTTAGGCAGCTGCCTTGCTTGTCTAATTGGAAATCCATCTTTGTATATGCTAAATGCATGTTTCCTGTTTGGGGGCTACTGCACAATTTCAACTTTTGATACGTTTTTATTTGTAATGATGATTACTTGTACTGCACAGTTATCTTTAGATATTAGAGCGCCCTCTAGTATGCACACTTAAAGTTTCCGTTTATATGTATGCCATTCCTTGCATTATAAGATTTTTCTTTAAAAAAAGAAAAGAAATACATTTTTTTCTATGAATTAGAGTGTAATTCAGTGAAATTTCAGTATGGTAGTGTTCTAATCAATATTTTCACAATTTATTCATTATGTTAGGCTATTTTTTTTCTTTGAGCCTTCCAAAACAAGATTTGTAAATAGTAGAATAGTTTAAGTGGAATGCAGAAAAGAATTCAGATCCCAGATAAATTTAAATCTCTAATTGTAACATTTTGTCAGACACATTTTATCAATACCAGTGTCTGAAATCGCTTTCACCATAATCAGTTTACAGCTCTGATTCCCTTACAAAACTGACCAGAATAGAAAAGAACTTTGTTCGGAAAGCAAGAAATTCTATGAAATTGATAAATGGAATTGATTAACAATGAAATAACAAAACACTCAATGTCATATGAAGGACATCGAATGCAAATCCGTAAATGTCTTTAGTGATCATGGATTCAATTTAATTTCGATTGTTTCAAAGCTGAAAAAGTGAAAAAGGCATTCAGATACTAATGCAATAAGCCGAAGCAACGAGCACATGGACGAATAAAATAAAAACAAAACGAACATAAAAAAAACAAAAAAAAAACATTTGTATTTTCTCGGTAACCGAATTTGTGATTGAAACGGAATTCTTTGACGAAAAGAAAAAAAAACTACGATAGAATTTTTTCTATCTTGTTGTTACGATAAAAGAGAGAATTCAATTACAAAAGGACAAGGAGAACCCAAAAAGTGCTGAAGTAACAAAATTTTTATTGCAAATAATCTTTTATTTTCGTTTTTAGAATGAGATGAAATGAAAATAACAGGGGATAATTGAAATGTGGGAAATATAGAGAGATAATACTAATGGATGTTATTCATTTTCTGATGAAAGAATAAAAATATATTCTTTTAGATTTTAATTTTTTTCAGCAACCATTGACAAGATTAAGAAAGAAAGCAGATTTTTGCAAGAATTCAAATATGAATGTTCTAAGCTCCAATCAAGTTAAATATTTATGCAGCTTCTTCTGTATATTTTTGTTCGTTTAAGATCTGTAATTCTTCAATTTGAATCAATTCATTTAGATATAAAAATGTTTTGTCATTTTTTTTCGAATAAATGTAAGAATGAGGATATCCAAGTGATTTGGCAAGATTATAGAAAATCAGGAAATTTAAAATTACCTGATATCCTTTACTAACTAAAAAGAAAATCATATTTAACTACTTCATTTTAAATATTGCTATTACTATTTTAAAAAGTTTAAAGCTAATATATTAATATTTAAATTTTTAAAAAATGTAGAGAACTGTATGTCGTTTTAGAAATAAAGTGGAATTTTTATTTCATTTGAAAAATTGACTTTTTATATACTAAAAAATTTAAAAAACTTCCGTTCTTAAGGGGACGATGGACTTTTATTAGGCACTTTTAGGAATTATTTACTTGGGATAAAGAAGCTTTTATGCATATGTAGTAAAATTTAAATAAGTCAAATGCCTTTAAAAATTTCTTTAAAACGAAATATAATCTTTTAAAAAATTTAAGATATATAAAAATTTCAAAATATTCCAGGCGACATAATTTAAATTTTTTATTATTATTATTTTTTTATTTTCCCATATAAATTTATTTGAAACAAAACGCATGCTATTTTGAAATTCCAATTAAATGCTAATTTTTTAGAAATATTTTTACGCACAAAGACTGAATTTTCATTAGAATTTTATGTTTTTCTATACGAAAATAACTTGTAACTTCTAAAAAAAAGTCGGAACATAAAATGCGTATCTAGTTTTCTGCTAATGTTTAACTGAAATATTCATTATCAATTTTACTCAAATTCCATAAAAATTAAGACACCTGGAGCATTTCAAAGATATTTAAATCTAATTTGAATATCGTTTTGAAAAAAATCATTAAAAAGTTTTTTTTCTGGGCCCTTCAAATATTCATTTTATTGAACAATGCATTTTATAATGCTATTATACTTGAACATAAACATATATTTTGGTGATGAAACAATAAGAAGAAAATTTCATATTTTCCTCCGTTTTTGCTTATTTCAACATCCACAGTTCCCTTAAAAATTTAGGCCATGAAACTTGTCAGTTTTGTATTTATATTTACTGCCATGTAGATTAGATTTCATAGAGCTATTTTAAAATTTTTTTTATTCATAATTATTCATAGTTTAAATAATACAATTTTATTATAATAAAAATTAATGCACGTACCAGATCGACGCAGTTGAGAATCTGTATGGCGTCGCTGACAACTTCCGCTTTTGTAGAATTTCGGTTTTCAAACTAAAGTACAATTTGATTGGTTTATTCAACAAAAAATGAAAAAAATTATTTTTGTTAATTTTTATTTAAAAAGAATAAAAATCGACTATACAAAATTTAATTCATTCATTAAATTAATACTTACCATAGCTTGATCTATCACTAAAGCTAGTTCTATATATTTGTACACTTGCCGAACATCCCTCTGAAAATATAGGGGAATTAACCTATTTAAGAATATGATTTTTAAACAGTTATTCTTCAAAGTAATGTAATATATACACGACATTAATAATTGCAACTTATGTGCATTAGTAAACGTTGGTAATGGGATTGAATATTTTTTTTTCTACTTAGTAAAACATGGATTTATTAATTAAAGTGACAAGCAATTGATTAAAGATATTAAATAATATTTCACAGTTTATGGAGGATCATGTTACAAATGCATTCAGATTTTTCGTTTATTTCATAATATTATTTGTATATTTTAAAGCATTTTCAATAGTGGGTAGATTTTTATTAGTTATTTTCGTACTTATTTCTTCTGTTTTTTCTTTTAATCGTTTTTAAATGAATGCTTAATAGTATAAATTTATAACAACAGTTTTTTTTCTTTTTGCTTTTACTTAAGTTAGATAGATATGCATTTTAAACCCCTGATTTCTCTGTCAAGTTCATAATTTATGAAATAGTTTTTTTTTTTCAATTAAAGAAAACAAGAATTCGAGATTCCAGAACATAAGAAAAGCTGATTCTCCTGTTTTACTCGAGGATAAATTAATGATCCGGATTAAGTCGAACATCAATTACTTTAGATAATTTCAAATTCTAGTTCTTTTATCTAATTCTAAATCTAGTTCTTTTATCTAGTTCTAAATCTTTTGTTTCTCCGTGAAGATATTACCAAAATCTACTTCTCATTTGTCTAAGTAATTGATTCTTAAAAAGGTTAACGACAAACTACAGATAGTTCAGTTTATCAATTCTCGAAGATTGTAGCACCTAATCTGAAAATGAGGCAAATTAAACAATTGATTTAATAAGATAGATTAAAGACTATTTTAAGCAGAGATAGAAAATTAGCCGATAAAACTTAACTTTTACTTAAAATATTGTTACATATGTTTTTACTTGTTAATTTATAAAATTCATAGATAGCAGAACATGAAAATTTAATTACGTTGCTAAAATTTTCGTAAAAATACATATTTCATGCGTAGTTTGCTTAAATACTTAAAAAATTTTTCAAATGGAAATCATTGACTAACCTTAATTCTTGTGGGTGGGCGTATTCTGAACTGCTTGAAACCCCACTCGTGCATACCTGTATTTCCTATAAAATAATAATTAGGTATTTCACCTCTTATATCATATAAAAGTGTTATTCAATGTTTTATTATTGATGTATAAGTATATTTAATTTAATTATTGGAATAATTTCCAATCAAAAGGCTTCTTTTTACATAATTTAAAATGTGGTTTAGAAATTTTTAAAAGAAAATTAATAAATTTATAAATTTTTATTTATTAATAAATTTAGAAAAATATATTATAACTCACGATAGTAATAATAACCTAATAATAACCCCTCTTCATAAAACCAAACTGTCATCTTTTGTTATTTAAACTGAATTTATTTGTAAACTCGTCGTACATAATTCTTACTCTCTATTTCATAATTTTGCCTAATCAATTATGTCAGTGCTCTTAAAAAACTTTGTTTAGATATTTCTTTTTATGAACGTCCCTCAGTTGTCATTCATTTAATATGTTATTTGCAAGGCATTTTAGTATGAATTAAATCCCTTCAACATTTTAAATAATGATAATTTTTTCTCTTCTAAAATTTTTCAAATGTGTTAAGTATGTGTTTTGAAACATATACGATGGAAAGGCTTGGAACGATAAATTTTAATTCAAATCACCATTTTGCACTATTGTTTATACGTACACCAGAACTTAAAAAAATTTGTGAAATGCGAACGATTAGACTAACTGTGAAAAAATAAATTGCCAAAGAATTATTAGAAAACTCTAAAGATACTGAAAATATTGAGATGGAGTTGAAATTTAAGTGGTTGTTCAAGAGTTGGCTTCGCAAAGATGGCTTCTATTACCGAGAGAGAAATAAATTTTATAATAATTATATTTAAATTCTAAGAATGAATCTAGGATTTATATAAAAACCGACTTTTTAAAAAACTGGTTTTCAAATTCAATATTTCCAAAAAAACTGGTTTTAGCCGGTTTTTGAATTTTTGTCAAAAAAATGGAATAGGGAAAAATCTTTTATTTAATTTATATACAATGACAAAAAACAAAATCAATATCAAAGTCAAAATATTAAAAAAAATTAAGGATTACATATACATATTACTTAAACAAAATAAAAAAAACTCAAACAAAACTTTCAAATTATATTTATATTATTTTCACTAATTTTAATTTTGCCTAAGAAAATAAGATTTTAAAAAACATAAAATAACCACTGAACGATGACTAAGTCTTGTTCTTATTTTGTACACAATATTGCCTGAAATTGAAAATACTTGTAAATTGAGCTTGGTTTTACAGTTTTCATGACATCAAATAACAAATCTAAGTTTTTTTTGTTATTTTATTCATTGCCTTAAATAATAAAAATTCAGCTTTCAGTGTCTTTGGATTTGTAAGTTTATCTTCAGGATCTTCAAGACACTTATGAATTAGTTTTTCCATGGTTTCTTTTAAAAGAGTATTACTCTGATGAATAGTTTCTTCGATTTTCTCTTCATCAGAATCGGTTTCCACATAAGAATTGAAAAATATTGTCTAGAATATTTCCTCAGATAACTTAATAATTTAGGTTTTTGAAGCTAAAGACAGTACATTAGATTTCTTCGCTGAACTAGAAATATTTTGTGGATTTTGCAAATACAGCAAAGGAGTTGCTAGTTCTACTTGAATTCTTCCTTGAATTCGTTCTTCTAAAGCATATAATAATTTCCAATTTATTTCAGTGTTTAAATTATTTAATTCATTTAACAGAAATTGAAATATACATTCACTTGTTAATAAATTGGCATCTCGTCGCCCTAAGCCTTCAGCTGCTACATAAATCGGTCCCAACCGATAAAATTCAAAACATTTTTTTTTGAAGAACAGAAATATCCAGGCTTTCCGGAAAACTGGTTTTCTTAATTTAAAAACCGGTTTTCAAATGTGACAAATTTACTTTAAAAAAAAAACGGTTTTTAAAACCCGGTTTGAAAAACCGACAAACCCTAAATGAATCTTTTTCAAAAAAAAAACTTTCAACTTTGCTATATTCCTTGTATTGATAAGACACTTACTAGATAAGAAATAATACATTTTTAGGGATATTTTAGGTTTGTATCCAATTATGTAAATATCTATACGATTGTGTGTATTTGTATATCTCTCTATATAAATGCTACAAATTTAATTTAATTACAAATTTTATTCATGCTTTTAAAATTATTTCTTTTTTTCTTGTAATTTAAATCCAAATATAATCACTATAACTTTAGCTTTTAAGTTTCTTGATCCTTTGTTTTTCCTCATCCTGTGTAGGCTTAATTACTGTAAATAACAACAGTCTAACTTTAATTTGAAATATTACATGAAAATCACAAGTCACAAAGAAGTGCAGTGTCATCTCCCTTTTTTGGAAAAAGTTCCCTTTCGAATGCATAAAGAAAACTAGAATGCGTTTCCGCATTCTACTTTTACTGTTGATCGCTCCACAGAGTGAGCATATACATAGTTATCGAAAATAGAAGTGTGTGTGTGTGCGTGTGCGTGTGCGTGTGTGTGTAAATGCATTAATTATATGTGTAACTGTTTTGGGGAACGATTTTTATAAGTGTGTACGTCTATTTCATATTTGTCTCTATAATTGTATTTGCAAGTTTTCTTTATACGTACGTCTTTTTTCTTTTTTGTAATATATATGTATAACTAACTAAACCTAAATACATTCTATTTTTTAAAGTAGTTTACTTTAAATGAAAAATTCACGGAACTTACAGTTCATCAAATTGTGTTTAGGGAAAGTTATAGCATAATAAGCGTTACTAGAAAACTTCGTTAAAGTTACATCCTAAATTAATAACAATAATTAATTAAATACGTAAAAACAGAAAAACGTTAGAAGTTTCTGCAAACTAAGAAGCATAATTTAATAAATTGTGAATTTGGTTGGAAATCTAAAATAAATTTCATTTATCATAATCATTTCTAAAATAATTTATTTAGTAATATTTTTATTTCAATAACTTACCACAAGTATGCTTTCCTTTATTTTCTGGGAAGAATCTAAAAAGCACATGAGGGTGCTTCCGCTATAATAGAATGATAAAAAAAATTATTTATTAAAGCTTTATTTTTAAAATCTCTAGATAATGTTTTTTCAAACTATGAATGACATTAGAACTAATTCTTCACTAAAACGAACCATAATTTCATTACATCTTTCTCGAAATAATTTGCCAGAATATTTAGAATTTTTTTATGGTTAAAAAAATAGATTTCATTTCTATGCACTTTTTATCTCATTTTTTTTTTATATTCTCTTGAAAATAATATTATGCAAATTATGAATGACATTAGAATTAATTATTTTCTAAAACGAACATGATTTCACTTATATTTAATCAGAGTAAAATGTCAGAATTGTTAATTAAAATTAATTATTCACTAAAACAAGTATAAGTTAATTTATATCTTTCTCAAAATAATTTGTATGAATTGTTAGATTTTTCATGGGATAAACAAATGCGCTTTGTTTCTGTACATCTATGAAATCATATTTTTTTCAAAATATAAATTAAAAAATAATTAAGCTAAAAAATAGCATTCACTTCATCATAGTTTGAAGTATATACAGAAGGTTTCGTTAGTTAAAAATTTAACCCTCAATGTATGTTAAAAATTATTAAATTTATTTCAAAATATGTATTAAAAAGAATTCTCAAATAATATCCAATACATCTTAATAAATTCTCAGCAGGCATATAATTAAAATATTAATCTATTTTTCTTATTTTTTCATTTTTAATTGAGATGTTTTTTATCTAGTGATGTAAAATAAAATTAAAAAAAAACCGGAATATTTTTTTTCAAAACAGACAATATAAAAAAAAATTGAATACAAATTTAAATTAGTACGTACTGATAAGTCCCCTCCATAGAATGGGTGAATCACAAATGTTTCGTTTCCCACATGAATTACTCCACTGCAATAAAAAGAACGGTAAAAGTTATTTTTAAAATTTTGAAATCACAAAATACCACTTTCACAATGCAATGAAAAACAATTCAAAGTATTTACATTTTATATCTAATTTATCAATCTCACTCACTTTCAGATAGCATGATAATGTAGGATGATAATGAATGAACAAATGATAACGAATATATAATGAATGATAAAGGATCGACGATTTTTAAAATGGAATAGTAAACAATTTATGACAAATATTTTATTCTTGCTGGTATTCGTCCTTGTTTTATTACTTTAGATGACAGTTACTGTTCATTCTCGGATTCGAAACTCCTCCGCGGTTGTCATGAGCCATTTATTTCATTCAATAAAGGGATGAGAGAAAAAGAAAAGAAAGATAGGAGAAGATCTTTACGTTTAGCAAAAGGACGAACACAGATTATTCACAGAATTATAAAGCGTAATATCCTTTCATTTTCCTGTGTGCCATTCCTTTAGCAAAGTGCAATCGTTGAGTAGTTCTAGTCTCGGTTCTGAAACTAACAATATGTAGCTTTCAGACTTCAAAAACTGTGGAAGTCTTCCATTGGGAAAACTAATAGAATTTCCAAAAGTGATTCTATGCAAATGAAATTGTTATATGGTTTTTGTTGTTTGATTGTATTAATGACCCATTTTAAAGCAAATCGAGGGCTATTTGAGAAAAAGTTTGTAATTTTAAACTGTAACCAGATGATACGATCGACATCTGATCCGGAAAAACTCATAATATAGCATTGTAGAATGAAAATCTCATTACCAAACACAGCGAGCCCATTATTATATGAGTAGCTGCAGAATTGATATCTTTAGGCCTATTATTATAGGAAATATAGTTAATACAAATTTGTAAGTAAGAATCTTGCACGAATTTGTGGCCATCCTTAGTGATTCTAATAATTTATTAAGGAGGCTTTAGATTATGAAATATAATGAGAGAGATTTCAGTGTCCTAATTAGATTTTTATTTTCATAAAAGAATATCGTAATTACCGTATTACTGCATTTTATTGCAAGGATAGGCTTACTGGCATTGATTCTATTTGAAAGATGAGGTGCAAAAATAAAATCCATAGCATTCTGACAGAATTGGAACAACTCATCTCTCATGGATGTGCAATCATCCCATTAGCGAAGTTGCTAAGGTTTTCTGATTATTTCCTATTTCGTTTCCACTATATTATTGGTTGAGATTGCGGGCATTCCGAGAGCATTGTCTTCTTATTTGTCTATTTATTCAACGATTGATAGCTAAATCTTTAGAGCTAACTATTGGTGGCATTCAATGCTAATAATAAGGATACGCACTGAAAAGTTTTCTTATCGTACTCAATTATTCTCCACAAAACTCACTGAAAATAGTTGGTTATGTTAAAAAATCGATTATATTATTTTTTTTATTTGATATTCTTAATGTTTGAAAGTTTTTTTTAAAAATACCTTTTGAATTTTGTTTCCATGTCCATTTTTTGGGAAAAAACACTGGTTTTTATATTTGCATTGATATTGTTTAATGCCATTTTAAATCATTTGATACTATTTTTTAATGCCTATTTCTAGTTTAAATTTGGTATAATATTTTTCCAATATATTCTGCATTTCCTGAAGTAGGGAATAAGTAATCTATTCATTTAGAAACATTATATAGTCGTTTGAATACTTCAAATTGCGAAGAAAATTGAAAATAATATTTTTATGTCATTTATCAATCGCATCCCAATACTTAAAGAATGGTTAGAAATACAGCTTATTTTTTAATTCAGAAACTAAATAATATATTTCATAAGACGTCTGCAACATTTTAAGCAAATCACTTGATAAATCTTTAAATTAACATATCGTTGCTTTATACTATTTTGGTTTTTTTTAAAAAAAAAGCTTTTTAACTTGATTTTTAAAAGACTTACTTTTGTCATTATCTGGAATATTTTGGTTTCAAATAGATTTTATACAAAAATTCAAAAATGTAACTATTTTAGAGCGTTTTTAAAAAAATCATCCATACCTTAAACAGCTGTCAAAGTCTACCAAATAATCTTTTAAAAATCGGAGGTATTCTTTTTCCGAAGAGATGATGGATTAAGAAAAGTAGTGGGATTATTTTTTTAATTTTCTGTCTGCCAATTTAAAAAGATGAAATAATTTATCGGTTATTATCATCTAACTTATCTGAAGATGTAAGAATTTTACAGTAATTTTTTACAGTACAGTTTTTAAGTAAAATGGAAAAATTTTATTTTATTTATTATTTTTTCATATTTTTCATATTTTTTATTTTATTTAGAATATTAAGCTTCTAAAAAAGTAAGAAAATAATTGGATTTTTATTCAAAAATCTCGATAACATTGCAGCCATAATTGTTTTACATTTTTTAAAGTTATTGAGATTAAGAATTCGTTTATAGGAAGTCATTATTAAATATTTTTTTCTCCACTCATTTATTTCCAATTGAAGTGATTAATAGATGTTACTTAATATAATGACATTATGGTTTAATTTGTTTCTAAATGTAAAAGCAAATGTTTTTTTTAAATAATTTTATAAAGATTGGTACAGATATTTTGAAGAAATGTTTTGTTCAAAAGTGTAGCAAGCCGAAATTTCTTTGGTCCATTTTTTTCATTACTGTAGATTCTTTTTCAACGATCCATTTAAAGTTTTGCCTGTCACGATGAAAAAAATGAGATTATTTGAGATGAAATTTTCATAAATATTATTAGATTTAAAACATAGACTAAAGACTCTAAAATTAATGTTAGATGAAATGATATGTAGGTCGTTTAACGAGTGCAAAGTTAGGTAGGAATAAAATACAAATAAAAGCTTCGAAACATCATCTTCATGCAAAAGAGAGCATTATATAACGAGTATTATATAACATTATACATTATATATAACATTATAAAGTATTATATAACATTATATAACATCCATATAACACGAGTAATCCAGAAAATTTTCAATCCGTCATCGTTGGAGAATAAAAATGGATAAATTTGCCGAATATTTCCAGAACTTTTGAATGAATAGCAAAAACTCTGAAATCTGGTTCCAACATCTCGTTAACATTAAAATATGATGAACGAGGGATTTAATTGTTTATATACTGGCCGGCAGGATCGCCCGAGTTACTCGGCTTTAATTACTTTTTCTGGAATTCCCTGAAGTTTTTTAAGAATGATACCTCCAAGAATAGTGCTACAGATATTGTTTCACATATATTGACATAGATATTGTTTCACAAATCTTGACATAGATATTGTTTCAGAAATCTTGATACAGATATTGTTTCAAGAATATTGGTGCAGATATTGTTTCAAGAATCTTTTTGAATACTTATGATTCCACTATGTCAGACATTTTCATGTTGTATATTAATAAATCATTTTTACATGCATATGTTAATTTCTCTTTTTCATTTCTGCTGCGCTGCAGCAAGTGAAGATAGCGTTTCCGACTCTAAAGCTGTTATGTATGTTTCTAATTCTTCTAAATATACTCTCTCCAAAAATTCGTAAATGAAGAAAAATAGTATTTTTCAATAAAGGCTGTTTTGTTGCAAATAAACATGTTACTTCTTTTATATATGGTGTGATAATCAAATTAAAGGTTTCAAATCAAGAAATTTTTTTAATCAAGTTTTTGCTTAATATTTATCTTCTCATCTTTAAAAAAATTTACTTTGCCTTTAGAGTAAATACACAGTGCTATTTTAAAACTGAAAACTTTATGTGAAACTAAATCCAATATATAAATTAATATGAACAGTTATCCTGATAATTCAGATAAAGTGCGAAATTAATATAAAAGGTGGAAAAATTTTATTTATGCCTTTCGAAAAAAAATTACGTCTTTATAAGCGAAAAAAGCTTTTAATATTCTAGAATTATACAACTTATTTTTAAGCCCAGTGATATTTAATAACTCTAGATTCTTTTCAAATTGAAACTTAATTTTCAATTCGTTTTTTATGTATGGCAGGAAAGAGCACAATTTTTGCTTAGTTTTTAATTTTATAAAACATAGGATTTTCCAAACATATTTCTTGTATTATTAAAAAGAATGTCAAGTTTTTGCTTTTAGAAAAACATATTCGTTTGCTTATTTGTTTACTTTGAAGCAAAAAAGCAAAGCTTTTTCCTACATGTTTGTTATCTTTCAGAATTTATTACATGTTTGTTATTTTTTTATATTCTGTTTTTGTTGAGATTCATCTGAGCAAAGAAATAATTTCGGTTAGAAGGATTTATTTTCGAAAACAAATAGTTCAATAAAACTGTTTGAGTAAGCAATATTTCATTATAAATAGAACTCATATAATTCAAAAAGACCTTTTTAAAAATTTAAAACATGAAGCAAACACTTACTCTTTTAAAAGAAATAGAAAATAACTGATATAAAAACATACAATAGCAGATTTTTTTTTCAAAACCTTTAAGTAAACTCTTCCATTTCCCTGCTTTTTGTATGTCATCTTCAAAACCCTGGCATAAAAAATAGAAAACCTTTGAAGTTATAAGTTTGAGGAACAAACGTTACATGGCGTTATTTGTGGTTTTTAAAAGTATGCCTACTCTACTAACGTTTATAGTAAATGGATCTCTGGTAGAATTTCGCAGATTCTTTATTTTAGAAATTGCACTAGTATCTTAGAGACAAATGAAACATTAGTGGCATGATAATCAGTTCAATTTTTAGCACGACTAAAACTCCCAGATGATGCCACAATTCAGACAGCAATGAAGAATCGACTAAATAGATTTTTTTACATCTTGATTGACAGTGATTTTGCTAGTTCTTCACTCGTATCAGGAACACGGTAGTGTAAATTTATTCTTTAAGATATCAGAAGATCGCAGTATTTGAACTCCTTAATAGTCTACACAATTCTAAAAATATCGGCAAATCACCAGATTAAAGATCTTGAATGTACAGGAATGATTGCGTATGAATAATTCGTCTATGTTAAAAGCGGCGAGTGTTGCACAGTGTCATGCCTCTAACCTCTACGCAGATGTTTCGGCCTCACGTCTGAAAGGAGATGAAATGAACAAGTTATTATGATTATATATTATGGATTAAATGATTAGTAGCTATTTAAATATGTACAATTGAACTTCGATTTAAATCTAAAATCATTTCTTGCAGCTCCTACAAACATACACGCTTACCGGTGTCAGCCACCACTAATACCACCACTTCCATACGCAACTGTTCTCCTTTCTTTAATTAATCTCCTTCATCTCTTAGAGGTTAGAGGCATGGCACCCAGAGATGGCGGCAAGAATTGCATCAGCTTGTTTATCTATCGCAATAAAATCAATGCTTCACAGTAAAATTAATTCTTACTTGTTTCTGCAGATTACGCTCAAACTACTAGTCATTGTTCCCCGCCCGTCGAAAGGGTGTTGCTTAATTTATGCATTGCA
The DNA here is from genome assembly GCA_026543865.1 of Argiope aurantia. Taxonomy (NCBI): domain Eukaryota; kingdom Metazoa; phylum Arthropoda; class Arachnida; order Araneae; family Araneidae; genus Argiope; species Argiope aurantia. The sequence goes on from JAPMOR010024201.1 coordinate 50,569, forward strand.
CCTGGTTGATCATGCTATTTCTGCTTACGACAGCTAACCATACGGACCAGTTGACAATAAATCTATAACTGATTCTTCACCACTTCGCTACCCATTTTCTGACACTTAGTGTATATATATATATATATATATATATATATATATGGATAAGGCTCTTACATAAAATCTCTCCAATGCTTGCCAAAAAATATGAGTGAAATCCTACGATGAAATTTACAACGAAGAAGTTTATTTATATATTATTCATGAACGTTATGAATATGTGTTTGTTACTTATGTTAAGAGCTATAAGAAGGAATATTTGTTTTAAGATAACAATTGCTACTTATTAAATGTTTCACTCCATAAAGCTATCATGTCTTCATTTCAAACCACAAAATAGTTCAATGCTAATAAACTTTACATAATTTAATAAATAGTTTTAAATAGCATTTAAAAACAGTATTTTAGATCTTGTAATAATATTATTTAGTATATCGATGAAAATATATGTTATAAAATAACAGATCATGTATCTAATAGGAAATTTACCTTATGCCATTGCATGTTCGTAGAGCCGCTATCCCTCCTGGATATTCTTTAATCGTTCCATGATAGTAACACTGTTCTATTTCCTAGGAAAGAAAATAAGTTTTGGGATTTATTCTAAAGTTTTTTTAATTAATCTCCTTCTTAAATATTAGAATTCAAATTTAAATATATGACACTATTTAACTTTTAAAATAATATTTGTTTATTATATTAGATACATTTGAATAAAGAAAACAGAGCATTTAACAAAAGTTAAAATTTAAATTTTCAGTTATTAACCAGAAAGTAGTTGCCTAGAAAGTTTGAATACGAGCTCACTTCTTCGTATATCAGCTCAAACTAGCCGTTTAATCCCGTCACATAATGGCATTGTTCTTACTAGTGGTTCTCTTACACTTACTATTGTCAATAAGTATTCATATTTGTTTCAACCTTTTTTTTCCATTTAATTATTTCTTATACGAGCTGAAAAATATTCTAGCTTCGTTGTTTCCCACGCCGTGAGCTAAAGGATAAATAAACCTTAACACCTATGTATCTTTTTCAAAAATACCTAAGATTCCCATGGTTAAGTCGACGCCTGTCAAAAAAAATCTCTATCAGAATCTCGTAATGAACCCGCTGAAGGGAAAAAAATCCAACTTTTGCTCCTGTATATTATATATATATACATATATATATATATTGTTGTTGTTGTTAAATAAACTGAAACCAAGTAATATAAAATAAAATGTATAATGGAAAATATTATAGGGAAATTATACTTTCCCCCCCTCTGTATAATTTAAATTGCTTTTGATAACATTCATTTTAATTTTAATTCAGCTGTTTATTTACAAATAGAAGATGGATCAAACTAGTTTATATGAAATAAAAGCCTAAATGTTTTCATTAACTATTATTAATTTTAACTAGGCATCGTTATTTTTCGTTCAAAATCCAACTCAGCATTCACATTCCAAGAATATAATTTCATGCCGTCTCCATCCAGATGAGAAATTAGAATAGAATTTATATATAAATGAGAGCGTTGTTACACCTAAAAGTGCCAGCGGCAGTCTTTATGATTTGTTATATCAAAAAGAAAGAAAGGAAGAAAAGAAATAATTCCTCTCGGATTGCAAAGAAAATCTATCATTCAACATAAATGATTAGAAACAATCAATAATATGAACCAGTGACAAAACCCTGAATTACTTCACCTAAATTAAAAAAATATTTTTCATGCATTTATATATAGAATAAATTGCTACTTAAACATTAGTCTTTTTTGCAATATAAAAATATAAATCAAATTTTTTTAAGAACTTAAGTGCTGAAATATTTCAGATTCTTGCTGAATATTCAGCAATCGAAAATAATAAATTGGAAATCATTCTAATAAAAGTTAATTTTCTTATTCACTCCACAAATTCAATAAAATTTTAGAATTCCATGAAATGACTAACAAATTGCGTTGATTAAAACTAATTCTTTCCCTAAAACCATACTTTGATGATGTTTTTTTTATGAAATCAAATTATCGAAGAAGGGAAAAAACTCTTAATCATGAAATAAATAGAATATAAATTAAAAGATTAAAAGAAAATTCGAGTGAAATCTCGGAATGAAAATAAAATTCTAACTAAAAAAAAATAACTAAAGAAGAAAGTTAAAGAAGATTCTCTAGAAGTATCTTAAGAATTGCTTTTAAGAAAAAGTGGTTTGAAAGCCAATTACTTGTTTGAAGTAAAACAGTTTTCTTTTCTAATTAGTGTTCTTGTTTTAATGGAAATACAGGCGAAAGCAAATATCTGGTTTTATCAATAGTGTTAAGGAAATAGAAGATACAAATCTGATCAGAAATGAGTATTTTTAAAATGGATTTTTGACGGGTTTGTTCAAATTGTTATTGTGGTATCATTTATTTTTAACAAAGACAATTTTTTTAAACTTTCAATTACATAAAAAAGGCTTAATTTGGGTATGCTTTAAATTACATTGCGAAAAATTAATTAATTTACTTCCAGCTTCTGTTTACTGTTGATTGCTTTTTTTTGTAACTCATCTAATCGAAATTAACATTTGAAATAGAGAAGATATAGAATTTGTTCTACAGATCTAACTTTTTTCGTGTGATTTTATTTAACTTCTTTCACTTTTATAAATTTTTATCTCCAAAAAAAGTTTATAAATAATTTTTCCTTACTTTATAAAAGTGAATGAATGTAATAGCATGTAGAAATTTACTACAGTTTTTTCTTCTTTCCATTTCGACAATATTTTGAATTGATTATCAGTTAATTAATCAATTCCAAATGAACAGTGATGAATTCAATAAACATTTATTGCAATTTGTAATATTTTATATTTATACTAATAAAATAGAATAGATTAAAGAATAAAAAGCTAGAAAATTTTTTTAAATTTTAAAGACACTGTTTTAAAATAATGTCCTATACACATAACGACAGAATTATAATAAAATCAAATTACATGTCACATAAAGAAAAAGAAAATTTCCAAACATGAATTAAAGTTTAAAAATGTATTGTAAATGTGATTAAAATTTCAAATTACTTTTGATTTAATAATTCTGTCATCGTCTTATGATTTTTCTTTAAAATCTTCATTTTTGGTAAAAAATGTATTTTACACTTTTAATCTTATTAATAAAAATATGTTTTTGAAACTTTCTATTTTTACTTCAGATTTACTTAGTAATGTCCTCAACAACTAATAAAAGTTTTATTAATAACTGTAGGAACAAGAAACGATTGTAAGACACTAAAGGGTTCTTTAAATTATTGAAACACCAGAAAGAAAGGCCACATAATTAATTCAACACGAATTCTAAAATTTCTGAATCGGCCGACAAGTTCCCAAACTCCGAGTGAAGGATAAAAACTGCACAGTCGAGCACATTCTTTTTAAAAGATTCTTGTGTTTCCCTTGTCTAAATCGGCG
>JAPMOR010024201.1:54145-91974 GCA_026543865.1 Argiope aurantia
ATATATATATATATATATATATATATATATATATATATAATTCGATAGATTCTACAATAATATTGCCTGTTCTAAAACTTTAATAAAACAAAAACTATAAAAATAGTCTAAATTCTTAGTTTAGTCTTTTAGAAAGAATAAAATAACTATTTTGAATATCATGTTTTGCTTTATAAAAGTCTATGGTGCTTTATAAAGAGGAAGCAAATTTTATTTTGCAATATATCAAAAACGAAAAAGGATTTTAAATTCTGTTAATTCTTAATTTATTTCATATTATTAAATTAAAAAAAGATAAATTCTCAATTAATTATTTAATACAATTTTATAATTATCTTTATTGTAATTGTGTAGTGATTTTAAACTAAAGACTTAACATTTGAATACCACTAAAATTTTATTGTTTATTTTTTCGCATGTTACTATATCAAAAATTTGTTAACCGTGCATTTCTTTTCTTTACCAAATGGAATAAAAAATCGTTGAAAATTGGCAAATATTTTTAAAATGAACCGATTATAAATGATATGTTTCCAAAAATTTGTTTTATTCCCACAAACTATAATAATAAATGTCGTTATATACAATACTGATTAATATCTGTGCAATGGTAGTATATTTTGAAATAATGAAAAATTAAAATTGAATAACATGCTTCTTTACACTGCAGGTCATTGAATAACACTGCAAGTCGAAATAAACTTTTTTCATTGTTTCTTTTGCACAGATATCGTATCTTATACTAGTAGTTCACTGAATCTTTTTCGGAACAATTTTTTTAGTCAAAGATTTGAGATGCTGCAAAATGTTAAATTTTGCCTTCAGAGGTTGGCAGCAAGCGATATATGGTATCAGGAAAACCTGTAATAATTATTTAAATACTGAAAACTTAATACACCACGCTTTTAAAATGGATTAGAAAGTATAAAAAAATTATTCTTGTCTCATACAGATTTATAATCTTAAACAGATTTCTAATCCCATAAAAAATATCTTGAAGATTTGTGATTGTGAAATTTAAAAATTCATAGAATGATTTAAAATTTGCAGAAAAATAAATTGTCTTATACTTTTTAGACCGTTTTAAAAATACAAAAGAATAATTTAAAAAAATTTAAATAATGTTTTTGTTTTTGTTTTTCAGTGATGTCTATGTGATATGTTGCAATCAATTTTAAATTTATTTCCTGATGGGCTAATGGCTTGTAATGGCGCCATCTGTTAGTAACAAGAGCACTTAATGAAATTTATTGGTAATGAAATTAATCTGTTGGTAATGAAAGTTTTTTAAAGCTTTAAGACAATAAAATAAACTTTTATGAAAGAAGACAATGAAATGACTTTAAAGCTTTAAGGCAGACAAAAAAGCTAGTTAATATTGCAATGTTATTCAGTTCTGAGATATGTTTAAAGTTTCAATTTTCCAGCTCATCGGGGAATTAGTTTAAAATTGATTGCAAAATTTGTAGTGAACAAGCAAGCAGTCAGAGAAAAAAATTAATAATAGTCCATTAATAAATAAGCCAGTCTAATAAATTAAAAATTGAATTAACAGGCATTATACAGGCAAAGAAAACTGTTTCACTCTTCCGAAAAGAGATTTAGGTCCATTCGAATTAAAATTTATAGTGGTACTCTGGCCATTCAGCATTTTTCCGAATGACTTTTGGGTGGGGTGGAGTAGCTAATTGTGGTATCTAATACATTTTTATCTATTAGACTGGGTTATTAGAGGATTTTTGATTCCATCTTTCATAATCAAAATTTCCAGAAGTCGATTGTACTTCAAAGCCTTTACCAAAGAACTTAAGAAAAATTTTAGGCACCTTTTGCACAGCAAAACGAATCAAATTCCAAAAAATGTTAGTTCGAAAAAAAAAATTTCCCGGCCAAACTATAAATAAATAAATATGCTAATCAATGCTATTCCAGTCAATAAATGTATAAGTAAAATAGATTTAGTCCTTGATGCTTCGAAGGATCTAAAGGAAGGAAAATAAGTAAACTTTTCATTTTTAAAAAATCATTATTGGAAACACAGATTCGATCACATATTGTAAAATAAAGTAAAAAAAAGTTACTCAAAATTCTTACTTACTTGTGTAGACAAGCGTTGAATTCCCTCTGGTAGAAAATGTTTTTGGATTAAATTCGGTGCCAAAAGATGGCTGGAAAAAAAAAGGATATTTAAAATTACAAACAATGATTCAACTATCAATTAATAATTTGGATTGTGGAAAAATAGAAACAATGAAAAAAAACTAAAAAATTATGGATTGATTTTTCTAAATGCTTACACTTTAAATGCTTACTTTTACTTTTAATGCTTACTTTTTTGCTAGCACTTTAAAACAGCAGCTTGATTCTCAGCATTAGAAAAAAAAAAAAAAAAACGGAAACTGACAATTTATTTCAAAATACGGTTTTAATGCTATTTTATATTCATTTAATAATATAAGGAAAGTATTAACATTCAATCTCTATTCATAATTTATTAATTTATTTTTTAAGAATTTAATCTTTGTCCAAGAAGGATTTCTTTTCTTTACTTTCTCCATTTTTATTTATTCAAGACATATCCTCATCTAGTAAATTCACTTTAATAGATAGGAAGAAAATAAGGGTTGGGAATTTGACAATGATAACCATGAAATTATAGCACAAAATGCTGTCTCTTACATTTGCACTAGTAACCATTATGACCATTATTAATAGGACTTTATTAATAGGACACAAAATTTTTTACATCAGAACATTGATAAAGTAAAGAAAAGAGTATTCCCAGAAATCACAAGCATATATAACAAGAAAAATGAATCAAACAATTATTAACGATTAAAGTAACTTTCTTTGTTATAATGGAAGAAGAAATATCTGGAATAATAAATAGATTTATACTATGAATAAATAAATAGATAGTCCAATGCTTATTGCATATAAAGATGGATTAAAATATAGTAAAAAGCTTCTATTATAAATTACAATAATAATTTAATTAATAGCTTCTAAGAATACAAACTTTTAATAAAAATTAATTAATAAAAGCAAATGAGCGTGATCTGTGGACTATGCATTTATCGTTGAAATAACAAAGGTTGTATAGTAGCCATCACTTAATATCACTATGGGACTTAAGAAATTAGATACCATTGATTGATTGGTTAAAATAACCAACTTGGGCAAAATAAATTGTGTATTTGGGTATATCTCATTGTATCAAAGGAAAAGAAGAGAGAGACAGAGAGAGAGAAAAATGAACAAGTAACACTTATCTAAGAGTTTTCTATAATTTATTTTAAAAATAACAAGTAAAAAAATCTTTAATTGTTGCCTACCGACAATTATTTCTTAACTGGTAATTTATATAGTTTCCGTAATCTTATCACTTTTTTAAAAAATTTGTTAGAACTTGCTGCACGCAGCAATTTAAACAATTAGCTGCTTCATTTTGGTATTTCATTGGAGGATTTTCTACAAAACGCTTTTATTAAAATGAATGAAATGATTCGCAGCTTTATAAAAATTTAATCTGAATTATAATTTTAAAATTTTGAAAAAAATTTAAGAAATAAATTAAAAGAATATTTTTTTTACCTAACAAAATTTATCTTTGATGCTTTATTCACAGTACATGCTTATTTGTGATATGCAATATTCTTTATGCTGTATTTGCGATATGAATTGCGCTTGTATTTCCATAGAAAATAATTTTAAAGATCCTTTAATAATAAATTATTACTGTGCAATAGTTACAATTTATACTATGGGATTGTACTATACATCGAAATTTGTTTTTCTCACTTAGTTTTAAAATTTTAATTGAATATTTGTTTAGATTAATTTTCAATGTATGACGATAACTTCCAGATATTCATAGGATACTGCGCAAGTTATGTTTTATGGATAAGCACAGCTGTTGATGACTTTAAAATTCTAATTTAAAAAATTTTTTGCTGATACATGGACGAAATAGTTATTTTATAACTTTTAATGCAACCTATGTGACTCCAAAACTCAACACAAAAAATAAGAAATTTATATTAAATTTTTAACCTGAAAAAGTATTATAAAAACCAAAAATGTGTGCACTTTACGAAAATTAATATATCATATTTTATTCTAGTAAATGATGGCAAAGTTCCTGGACACGTTTCAATGTTACAGTAAAATATTTAAAGTTAAAAAACGAATTTGTAGTTCGGGAAGAATTTCAGATTCCTCAGAGCGTTATTTTGTAAAATTGTTTTACTTAAATATATTTCAGTAATTAAATTAGAGTTTCATCTTAAATCATTTAGATGAACGATAAATATATTATTATCGTCTGCAATTAACTTTGTTTCAAACTGGAATTAGTATCTGACCTTGAAAGAAAAGAAAAAAATATATAAAATTGGGTGAATTTATCAGGATGCATCAGGAGTTTTTTTGCATTTAGATTTCTAAAAAAAACTATCAAAAACGCTAAAGTATTATACATAAAAAATATTAAATTTCAAAGCTGTTTATAATAAATTAAAGAAAACAGAATAGATATTTTTAAAGAAAAAATTCATTTTGAACAAATTAAATAATGGACGATAAAAGCTTCCACTAACAATGGCCTCCTTTACTCAGAATACTAAGTTTTATCAAGTTTGTAGCATAGGATGTTGCGTTTTCTCAATTTAACGAAGAAATGGGCTTTTAGGATTTCACGAAGCGTATAATGAAATTATCTGCATCACGTTTTCGAGCATTTTGCGAAGAAAAATGATAAACAATTTTAAATAGCAGCTGGATGCTGTAAAAAATTGCTGTGGGAATTTGTTACAAAGCAATAAATTCGAAGAAATGTTTTTAAGAAACGTGTAACTAATTATGCTATCTAAACTTAACCTTAAATTGTGCAGTTTTTCATATTTTCGATGTTACAATATTTTAGGCTTTACTTTTGAGTATAAGAAAACTTAATAATTGCTAGAAAATTTTGTCATGAAATTTTTATTAATATTTTTGCAGTTTAATCCTCTGCTAAAAAACTATTTTACTTTTTCGTATATGAAATACAGAGAAAAAAAATTCGAATGATATTTTGTGGAATCACCCCATTTGAGACCTTTCTGAATTCCTAAATATACATTTTTTGTCGTTATATCTGCCTGTAAGTCAGTCTATCTATGAACAAATAAATCAAACATTCTGTGAAATAGACGAAGTTTTCTATATGAATTTTAGACCAAATATTTATATTTCTATCGAATTATGAGCGAAGTCCATTCGCAGGAGGTCTGTACGTCTGGTTGTTCCAGTACAAATGAACTCAATAAATACAAAACACAAAGAGATGGGGAGATAAAATTTGATGCACAGATTTATCCTCTAAAATATAGATATTTATCAAATTTGTTCCATCGTAGGAAAGACCGTTTTGCGATCATTTCTATTGGATGCTGATCGGATGACAGTTCAGTAACCCTCGGGATTGACGACAAACTTGGCGACCATCTAGTGATGAATTTGACGACTTTGACAACAAAAGGGATGATATTGGTATCTTCCAAAAATGTTGGCGATAGAGCCAATAGGAATCGAGATATGCTTGATTGTTCGAGAACCTTCTCTGCCGTGTATCAGGAACTATAAAAGGCCGTGAGACCGAGCTGGAGACAATCTTTTGAGTTCATCTCTAAATAGTTGAGCGAGTTTTCTCCCTGAGCAGCTTATCATTTGTGCTGCTTGTGCTCTGTCTACGTGTCATTATTTGCTACTGAGATCTGCTGATTGTTTTACACCATACACAAACTACAAGGCAAGCCTGTTGACTTTACGGACTTAGTGCAGAAAGTCCAATAACAATAAATTCTCACCACATATTCAAGGAGAAAAAAAAAGACTATATTCACGTCAAAGATCTATGTTCATTAACTATCATTCACCAATATCATGCAAGGTATTCGCGACTTTATCCGAAGTCCACAATTTTATGTGGATAAAGGGGGCATAAGACCTTTATTAGAAGTATGTGAAACAGCTTCGGGGAGGCCACCCCCGCTTGTTGGCATTATGTCTATTTGCATGTTAACGAAATGATTCCAACACGGAACGATACTGACAAATCAAATTCAGTAAATACTTTTATCAATAGATTTATAAATATGTATCGAATTCCTAATAATATTCAACATTGGATTGATTGTCTGTAGGTTTACCTGTTTGTGAGTATATGAACGCGATAATTAAAAATAAGCAGCATGATGTGAAATTTGATTTGGAGTTTAGACATTAAAATAGTTGAACTGTAATAAATTTTAGAATCAATGGTTGAATGGTTTGGTTTTAAGTTAAGTTTTTACTTCAAATGGTTAATAGTTTCAAAATGCTGATATTATTTTTTCCATCTTGTTATAAAGAAATTAAATTTAAAAAACATCCCGCATTATGTAATTATACGAGATAATTTAGGAAATAATATCTCCCATAAATACAATTAATTTCAAATGATTTAATAATCAATTGATTAATTAAAAGATTATTTCGATATCGTCTTTAATCTTTTTCCAGTGATTTTTGCATGTTTTATCTAGTTTTATTAAGGTTTTCTTAAAAATTTAAAAAATGGCATTATTTTGTAAAATGTATTAATTTCGAAGTTTACATGATATGCTTCCTTAATAAGAATATGCTTCCTTATTAAGGAAGCACGGTATTTAAGGATTTAAGGTATTTAAGGATATGCTTCCTTAAATACCGTGTAAAATGAAATATTACGAAATAACTCCTGATTATCATATTTTGAAAATATCCTTATTTTCATATTTTGAAAATAGATGTGAAAGCCGAAAAGAAAATCAATGCGAATATGTATTTTTTTAAACTAAGAATTTATTTTTAAATAAATATCCATTTTATTATGTAAAAATAAAGCATTTGCACTCTATTTTACACTTAACTGTTGCCTTTATATACCCCATTATTTTTATTTGTATGATAATCATAAGAATTAAAAAAAGTTAAAGTATGTTAAAATTAATTAATAACTAAGGAAGCAAAAACAATTTTATAAACACTCCCATATTTCGAATTTTGTTACATTTCTGTGTTTAAATTTCTTTGATTGCGTTAAACAGAAATTCAGATAAAAGTTTTAACCATTATTTTTTAACAACGTGAAACCGAAATCCTGCATTTCCAATATAACATCTAAATGAGAATTCCTTTACCCAAAGATTTTTAGAATGTTTGCATATGTGAATCAAAAGTAAGATCCTATTGATATGAACATCCCTTTTTTTTCATACATAACTCCATATTCATCCTGGTTAATAGGCTTACTGATCTTTTAATCTGATTTTTTGATTTCTTACTCTGATAAAGGGTTCACTGATCTTTTCCCCTGATTAATGATTTACTGATCTTTAAATCTGTTTATTGACCTTTTGAATAACTATAAAATAAGCGTTTAGAGATCCATATTTAAGTCACATCCGATAAATCAAGGATTGTGAGTACATACCGATTTAGAATAAATTAGTGCAGAAATAATTTTAAACAAGCAATACTTGTATATATATATAAATGTATTTATTTCGTCTATCACAGAAACGGCTCTAATGATTAGGATGAAATTTTATATTTGGATTCGGCTTTTATTTTTAAGTTCATGAGTATATGTGCCTTTCCTGTAAAAACGCGATTTTACACATATTAAAACACTTTTTTATAACTAAATATTAGAATTTGTATATTCAACTTCCACTTCAAAGCATAGGCAGAATAATATAATAGTCAGAACACCATGAATGACGCGTCTGTTGCGGTTTCTCGGTTCGAGCAACGCTTTTTTGCTTCATTTTTTTTACTTATGTATATATACATTTAATATTTTTACTTTTTAAATTTGTCTACATAGGTGTCTTTCCTGGAAAAAAAAGACTATTTCACACAAAAACAACGACATTTGTTTTTGCAACTACTATTATAGCCTTTTTCTATCTGCTCTCATCTAACAATATCATATAGCGCCATCTCAGACCCGATTTTACCATGGTAAAAATTGAGTGTAAGTTCTAAAATATAAGTAATTATATAAAAAGTATAAAATGAATACTATAAATAGAAGATTGTTTCGAATAACGTGTTAAACTAAGTGTATTCATGATTTTTTAAAGAATTTAAATGATCATTTCATATGCAGGTAAGATTGAAAAATATTCATATGTAGTCAGTGTGTGATTTGTATCTAAATAATTTCCCCGAAAAAAGAAGAATTTGCAAAAAACAAAACAAAAAACTGCTGGGCTAAGCTCGGTTTTCCAAATATTAACTACTGATTTAACGAAAATCAGTTAAAAATTGTAAATAAAATAGTAACTTCATTGAAGGAATAACTTTCTAACACTAAAAGTGCATGCGAATTCTTCATTGCTACCATTACTATAAGAGAAGAAAAATATGTCCTATCGAAATAAACCAGAATCTGTTAAATTGAACTCGACGTAAGACAAAGATCAAGGAAGAATAATGACACATCTGTCAATTATCATCACTTAAGCAATACTTCGAGAAACGGCGAACACATGTGTTCCCTAAGGTTTCATTGCCTTAGAAAGAGTGTCATTGGCCAGCGTAGATTTATAGATTTTCAGTCTTCTAGCGTAACGCATTTGTCCAAAATTGGAAAGAATGTGTCACCTACAGATGCCTGATCATCAAACATGCCTTGCTTCTGAGTAGGAAATATGACCAGCTTAAAAGCCAACATTGATCAAATAGGATCTAAGTTGATTGAACAAAAACAATTTTTTGTTAGTGAGCAATTTTCTGACATGGAAAGTACAGTATAAAAAGCTCAAATGCAAAGGTGAAATTAGTGTTCTCTTTCCCGATGTTAGCTATGGTGTTTTAGCTGACTCGACTAGGGAGGGATTCTTGCTCATGCACATTACTTCCGTGATGAATATCAATAATTACATAGGTCTGTAATGAAAAAATTATCTATAAAGCAAGCGTTTTTCCCGTGCACTAGCATTTTATTCATAATATATCCTTAAGCCTATTCAAGTGCCTCATTTTTATAATTGGTTTATTTTTTCAGTCATACTGTACATTATCATATTTATTCATCCAGTTTTATTGTATTCCAAATATTTTCCATCGTATAATTTTTTGCTATATTGTAAGTATTCGTATTTTGTCATTTGTATATTTCTTTCCAATTGATTTCAATGTAATTTTTTTTAATAAAGTTCATCGACATCTATACCAAACCGGAAAGGAGCCACGTGAGCTTTAGAAACGGAGGTGTGGTGTGGTCTTAAGACGATGATGAGTAGAAAATATTTAAAAAAAATTCCATCATATAAAATATTATCTTAAATCGCATTTTTTTTGCAAATATATTTTGGGCCCAAAATAATTTATTATTTAGAAGCGCCCATGATAAACATATTTATGCACTTAAAATAGCACAATTAGTGGATTAAACTACTAAACAAAAGAGAAAAATCTATTTTAATCCCGGATTTGTCTGAAATTCGCGATTTCATTCTGAATAAACAAAAATATTATCACAAATGGGCAGTTTGCGTGATCTGAAAGTCATTTTTATGTTTCCTGCTCAACAAGAAAGGTACACGAAATTTCTCTGTTTACTTTGTGATTGGGAATAGACATTACATTGAGAAAAAAAAATGTCCGTCAGAAAAACATTAGATACTGGAGACAAAAATATTCGAAGAAAAAATCTGGTTGAACCAGAAATAAGTGTTATTTCTACCCTTCACATAAAATTAGATCTTATGAAATAGTTTGTCAAAGCTTTACCACAAGAAGATGAATCCCTTTTTTAAGCATTTTCTAGAATTATTTTAAGGAAAACTAAAAAAAAAAAAAGGTGTATTTGAAGAACCAGAAATTAGGAAAATTATGAAAGATGAAAATCTTGTGACTAAAATGGAAGCAAATGAACAAAAAGCCTGGAAATCTTCAAAACTAGTTATTACAAGATTTCTTGGGAGCAAAAAGTTGTTTAAAATTTAAGTGTTTACGAAGACTCCTTATAAGCCAACAAGTAAATTCATGAATAATTTATCATAACTTCTAACAGTTTTAAATTCTCTATTATTTTAATTTTATTAATAAGATTCTTGATAGGATCCTTCATTTTCTTGACTGTTAAAAAAATTATAAAACCCTAGGACAAATAATTGCGCATCTGTTCCGACTATATTACCAGTAGATTATATTACCGGTACCACTCTTAGATTATTTTTTATTACAATTTTATTGGTTATATGTTTTTTACACATATCTTCAAAACAGGTTGTCTTTCTGTTACTGTTTGCATTGTTATACTATAACTGTAATATCTATATTTAAAAAAAATGACCAAACCAAATAACCCATACCCTAAAATAAACCATTGGACCGATTTTGTCCATTCTTATTTTATGTTAATTCTTATGATCTCTAAATATGTTGGTTGTAATACTCACCATAATCCTATATTTTCGACAGAAGTGTCAAAATATTACTTCACTTTCGATTCCCAATGGCAAAAATTGGGTGAATGACCCAGTCTCAATAACCACACCGATTTCGCCAATTCCTATTTTTTAAGAAATTTTATTGCTCCTAGATATGTAATCTGTGATTGCCTACCCTTCATCTTCCGTCGTCCACCGTTTCGAGAAATATTGCAAAATAAATTTTTGCCAGAATAGTAAGTATATCAGCTTCAAAAACTGTCCGATTTCATCAATATATTTTATCAGTTTGCAGGACCAACCATTAAAATCAAATTAAACATAAAAGATTTAATAGAAAATTTTAGCACACAATAACCCTGGTGTATCATTTCATATCATATCATATGCTATCTTTATTATTCAATCATGTTCTGTTTTTGCAGAAATGCTGAGTACTTCAAAAATATATATTTACTTTTACAGTTAATATTTGAGCATTCCTTTTGTAAAGAATTACCTTTAGAATATATGCAAAGTATAGGATTTTCTTAAGATATAATAATGCTGTTCTTGACTGTAACATGTGTAATATGACGTCACATAGCACTAGGTTATTTAATAAGCAAAACAAATAAATACATAAAGATCTCGAGACCGTAAGATTTTTTTTGCCATGTTTTTTGAAATTATTTAATTTTGTGTTTTCTTTTATTCGTAAAGACTGCGAAATAAAACTTATTCAAATTAAAATCATATATTAGTAAAATTCTGGAATGTTATTCTAGTAATATTCTCAATTAATTACCATTTGCAAGTTTTATGTACAAATGTTAAATTATGTCTAAAAATATGACACTTTATAGTAAAAAAATTAAATTTAATATAAAGTATCATTTATATTGTGTTCAATAAAGTTTTTTTCTCATTATTTTGTTTAAAATTAATTTTAAGTTTTAACTGTGCATTTTCATAGGCGTTATACTGAACCCAACTCTTCTGAAAGTGATTCATAATTAAACATTTGCTATATCAATTTGTTAATTTTTTTTTTACTAAGACTATTTCGGTAAAAAAAGATTAAATTAAAATCCATGAAAATATATTTAATATGAAATTTGGAGAGAGGAAAGGAGTATCCAAGAATTGTAATAACGCCGCTTACAAAGTTCATTTCAGATCTGTAAAATCATGAGAATATAGCTGAAGATATTAGCTGCGACATTGAGTAATCTAAGTAACTTATAGGTGCAAAAAACTGCATTAAACATTTGCTAACATATTAAATCTATTTTTAAATTAATGTTTCTTTACTTCAGTAAAGAGTTCTTCTTCATTAAATGTATCTACCTTTTTTAGGGTCTTGGTATAATACTTTTCTTTTTAGATGTTCGAATGAAAGCAGAAAATTTCCAAACTTACGTATAGAACAAGACAGGATTGTCAAATACGCAAAATAGTTCATGCAGTATTTTCGGGTAAATTTTGTTTTAGAAACTCACTTTATATGCAAGGGTTATATTTTCGAATATATTCAAATTAAAACGAAGTGTTGTTTAAATATCAATATTATTCTAAGGATACTTTTTCATGCTTTTCATTTCCCAATTTACATGCATTGATGAAAATTTGCTTGCACTGATCTGCAAGCAAATTTGGGACATGAAAAATGAAATATATAAAAATCTGAACAGTGTTTAGATTTTTACAGATATGCAAATTTTGTATTTAATATTTAGAATAAGTTAGAAAAGTGTTGTAATTTTTTTATCATTTTATTCAATATTATTTAAAAAAATTTCTGTCCGCAAGATACCAGAATCTGCACTCTTGAAAGTAATCCGCATTGAAACCTCTGATTGTTTCATTTTGTCATTTTTGTATCTAATACTTTCTTTATAGATTTTAAATTCAAATCAACAAAAAGTATCTGATTTCAAAAGCTTAAAAAGGATATTTGCATTATCTTAGCGTCCCTACATACCTTAATCTAGTTTCGGAGAGAAATAATAGGAATTTAAAACAAATGAAAGGAATCCATAAATTAATTTAATAATCCTTTAAATAATTTTTTACTAGTTTTGAGGGGGAAATGATATCCTTAAAATACAACTTACGTGTTCAACTCAAGATCTAGCTTGAATTTATAGTTGAAAGCTTTCACCAACAAAGATGTCGAATAATAGTGCTTCCCAGTCTGAAAGAAAGAAAAAAATTTAATTCGAATACAAATTAAATGCAAACTCACAAGCCTTTGGCATCGAAATGTAGGCTTCTAAAATTCTTCTATATAAATGTTAATGAATAATAGAATGAATAATTCAATTAAAGATAAAGATATTCATACGGAGCTTCGCAACTTGCTTATCCACTCTTTAACGCCAATTTATTTCAATAAAAGGCTTAAGAATAAAATATATACAACAGATATGAACAAAAAAAAATACAATGCATGCATTCAAAATAAATATGTTCATTTGTAATATTTTAAACAGAGTGCATACTATGTACATTTGCAACACAATTCTCATATAAAATTGAAATTCACTTTGCCATTGCAAAAAAACGAGAATTTGTAATAATGTAATAAAAATATTCAAATAAATTTGATAGAAATTCCGTTAAAATACAAATTTTTTATAAACATAAAATATTGTGTCATATTTATTAAAATATATGAAATAAATTATCTAATTAAAATTATAATAAAAAATAATATATAAAATAATATTTTTATCAACAAATAATATAAAATATATAATATATATTAGTATATATTATATTATAAATCTTTTATACATTATATTGTTAATATAATGAATATAAAAAGTTAAAATTAAATTTTGAAAATAAGAAAAAAAAACTTTATGCATATACGTTCTTACATTTGAATATAAAATATTTAAAGAATTTCAAAAAGTAAAAACTAACATAAGCATATAATTTCGCATAAAGTTTAATAAATGTATTCCTTTTTCCACATTTAAGTTTAAGATTAAAATATGCATGACAATTTGGAAATTAAATTAGAAATAGGAAAAGAAGCTGAAAAATAGTATTATTTTAAATATTATCCATGCCCATTGTTTTAATTATCCATGTATTATGCATGAAAAATTTTTTAAATCCATAAATGCTTCTAAATTCATGCCTTCAAAGAAAAAATTAAAATTTTTGAAGCTCATATCATAATAAATATACAGTGTCCTCTTTAATCCTTAATCTTTAATTATTAGTTAATTTATATATTCTTAAAAAATTGCAATATTTCCAATGGGAAAATGCTTTCAACGATGTAAAGAATTACGATCAATACTGTTTGAATTAAGACACAAGGAATTTTGAAAATATTACAAAATCCTGTTTATTACACAATCCATATTCGCATTGTTTTCATTTGGTTAAATATTCTAGACACACTTTTATATGAAACAAAAAACGTGCACTTTTCTGCAACGGATACTGTCAGTTAAGAAATTCAGAATTTCTTTATTTTCCCATCTAACCAATGAATGCTCTCAATTCCTATAGGCATTCATTGATAATCAGTCTGTTCTCGAGGTAGCCATTCAAATATCTAAAATTTTGATTTCCAAAGTTTCCTAACTAGGTTAATTTTGATCACAACAGAATGTAACTTAAAAAAATTGAATTATTAATGTTTAAATAATATTTTATTGAATGTGACTAAGAGGCTTCGAAGATTGTTTATAAATTTAGATTTCATAACTTGCGGCAGTAGATTCACCAAAGACCAAGATAACATAAAATATAATTATTTTTGTTATGAATAGAAAGTATATGTTATATTTGTTAGTATATAATAAATAATGGTAAGAAAGTATAAAATATATAAAGTATAAAATATAAGGTTGGAAGCATATGTTTATCTCTAACCATTCGGAATTCCCTATTATGCAATTATTAAGAAGACAACTAGTACATTTTTAGCTTAAAAACATTAATTAGAATATAATCGGATTCCATTATACTACTAATGTTAAATGAAACACTATAAATGAAAAATTGTTTCTCTGAAATATTGTCAAAAGTATCCTGAAAATTAATAATGATATCAATACTCAGAATGCATTCATGATAAAAATTACACTGATTTCTATATTGCCATTAATTTAAAAAAATCTCACTTATAACAACAACAAAAAAAGAAACTCGCCTATATATGCAGTAATTTGAAATCACCGTCGTGTCTTTGCTTCCTTTTTTTCAAGATCGAAATGAATTCAAAATTTAAATTCATGCATATGAGTTTAGTGTCAGGCAAATATAAAATGTTTCCATTGGAATTTTTTATAAGATAATAGCATCTCAAGTACAACTAAAGTTTTAAAATATGACAGCACATTACATTTATATATTATATATTTTCTAAATAAACCCCAAATATTTTTTTCCAGTAAATTGACTTTAATTTTTAAAAATTTACTACAACATAGTAAGTTAATTAATTGCTAAAATATGGATTGTATTTCTGAAATACATTAGCGGAAAGTTTTTTGTGAAAGAAGATTTTTTTATTTTTATCCAAATATGGAAGCATAAATTACCATCCAATTAAAAAAATATCATGAACTTTCAAAAATATTTATTTTAAGACTTATTATTATTTCCATATTTTAAATCATATTTCATATTTCTAATTATCTTGATACCTTTCAAAATAATGAGTTATTTTTTCCAATTTGCAGCATTATTTAACTTGCCATTTTCTGAATTATTTTTCTTCATTTCTTGGAAGTCTTTGTTATAATTTATTTTTTTTCTCTAGAAATTCAAATTTGATTCATAATTTGCTAGCATCAGAATTATGTTCCTCCAAAATCTATTTTGTTCATGTTTTCTTAGGAAGAACTTAAAAAAAAATTCTGCAAGTACTCAAATAAAGGGAAAAATTTTTTAATCTATTTTTTTTACTGAAAATTTTGACCTTCAGGAAAAAAACTAATTTATTTCCTATGTTTGTTAATTCTATATTCGATTTAAACATATTGTTTTTTTTCCTATTTGGAAAAAAGTTCTATTCTTTTGCTTATTAAATGATGATAAAAAACATTTTTTTTTCATTCTACAGGTAAGAGATTCGCTACAACTTAATCTTTCATAACAGCTCACAGCGAAATTCTTTATTCCATATCTGGATTAGTTTTTCATATTGCGTAGTTTTGAAAGAGTGGTTTTTGGCTTTTTCGTTACACTGCCAAAAATAATATTTTTATGGTTAAAAAAATGCTCTGAAATGAATAAACCATCTTCCTATAATTTTTTTTTTTTTTTACATTCTACGAAGAAAAATATTTTCAAGCTAGTGTTAAAATTGATTTTTTCCTGCTGAAGCAAACGTCATATTTAGGCGACGAATAAAAAAAAACAATCCAAACATTTCAGATTTTATGAAAAAAATATCGTCTACTTACTTAGTGCATAAGCATTTCACTTTATACGCAAGCATCGTATTTTGAAATCTATTCAAATTAAAATGAAGTTTCATTTGAATATCAAAATATTATTCTAGGATTTTTTCTTCATGTTTCCAAATTTGTTTGCAAATTAGTGCAGATTTTTACAGCTTGACAAATTTTGTATTTGATATTTAGAATAAGTCCTTTTTCTACTATGAATAAATGAAAAATGTACAAATATTTCAGATTTTATGGGAAAAATTATAGTCTGCTGATTTAGTGCATGAACACTCCTTTTTTAGATTTATTGCAAAAACATTAGAAGACTGAACATTTGATATTGGTGTAGATGATTATCTAAAGGAATTTAAAAGAACGACAGACTTGAAAATAATTTTTTTAGAGATGAATATATTTGGAAGGAAGTATGAAAACAGTAGTAAGATAATAATGTAATACTGGTAAAAGCAGGTAAAAAAAAATATATGCGATTAAAAGATGATGATGAAAAATGGTTAAGGTGACTGGTCCGGTTAGTTGCGACTTAAGGCGGAATGTTTTTCGTTGATTTGTCTACTGAAATCACGAATTTTTTTCTGTCCATAAAACTAGGATACAAAAAAATTAAATGTTAATCACAAACACATCTATACAAGATAATGCAAAGCCTATTTATATTATATAGGTATAAATAAATGGTTATATAATTCTGAAATGACATTAAATGGTTCAATTGAGTTGTAACAAAAAATTTAATTTGAACATTAATTTCGCAACTAATTCTATTAGAATAATTTGCTTCCATCATTTTTTTAGCTAATTCGTTTCAAGAATTAAAAACTCGACAAAAGTTAAAATTATTTTTTAATAAAACAGTGAATAAAATGAATTTGTAACTTTTACTTCCATTGCATATTTTCATATGTTTATTAAAAATTTGGCTGCTATAAAATGTAAAGCCCTGAATGAATGTATGACTTTTATTGATATATTATAATTATATACAATCTCATCAGTTGCATTCAATCTGGAATAATTTATATACTAATATACTTTATGTAATATTTCTATAGTTCTATAGATGGCGCTGTCAAAACGTTACTCGCACTGCTAAATGACGGGATCGATTTTGATCCGAGAGGAAAAGAAAAACAATGGCATGTAAGATTGGCGGCAGAATCGTTGAATTTAAACGACTGATTTGGAGTCAATTTTTTTATTCAACTTAGTTATGATAAACTCCAGATACATTTTCTTTTTTCTAAATTTGTTTCCTTATGCTAATTTTTGTCGTGTTAGTAAATAAATGAGCTTTTGAGCATTAAAAATTTATAATTTTCTTAATTTGTACATGTAAGTTATTCCGCAAATTTTATCGTATAAAGAGTACATACTATTTTACATTGAAATTTCCTCATTTGAAATATTAAACTAATATCAGTTTTTTCAAAGATACATTCTTGAATCATTACTTTAAGACTACTGATTAATATCGGATAAGATGTTGAAACAAAGAATTTGCGAGCATCTTGTTTCGGTAGACGCGAGGTATTGAGATTATAAAATGACAATTTCAGTAGAGCTGACTTTAAAAGAAATTCAAAGAAGAATTTTTCTAACTTAAAAAATTAAGATATTTTATGATGGCCAAAACACATAAATGTTTATATATAATATTATTTTAAATAAAATTTATTTTCGATTGAAAATTTTAAAATTATATTATATACAAGATCTACTATAGTATCATATATGTTCAAAGAGATTTTAGAAAATTGCGAGAGAAAGGATATGAAATATTAAGAAGAGTTAAGAATAAAAAAAAATATTTTGCATGAAGTAAAAAAAAAAATGCTTATTTTTATTCTTATTAAATTTTCAGTTTTTCGAATCAAATTGGTGCAGCTTGTTTGGATCTTTCGCTGTCGAATTCTTGTTTAATAACGGAAATTTCATCCTGATTTTCTTATTTTGATGTAACAAGTTTAATATGTGCATATCGAAAGATTTTTTTATACTAAGTAAACAATAAGAATAACATCTGTTTATTGAAATTTACACAGGAGAAATCTGAAATTTTAATATCTCAAGCGATTATTTTTATTTGTCTTTTGTCTCCATGCGAGATAAATATTTTTTTGTAATCATTCGATAAAATCGTTTGCTTTTAGCAATATTATCCTTTGCCAACAATTCGTATGGGTTACGTAATCTTATATATCATACCAACAATCTATATTTCTATCTTTAAAGGATTAAATATTTTTATTTTTAAATTATTATTCAATTATTTTGTTAAGATTTTGTTACATACGGGTATTATATCCTAAGCATAGTTTTGACGATTTTTCAGAGTATGCAAGATATTTCTTTCGATAAAAGAAATATTTTAATAAATCTTAAAATATTTAATAAAAAATACTGACTTAAAAATAACATTTTACGCGTTTTAAAAAAAATTATTGTATTTATGTTTTTCTAAAATAAAATGCTACTTTCAATTATTTTATCACAATTTGCCAATAGATTTGAGTAAAATGCAGACTAAAAAAAAGTGGGGGAGGGGGTATCATGCGGCTATGTCCTTGTGCGATAATGTGTATGTGTATGTTCGTGCGTGCGTGCGTACGTGCTTGGACGAAAAGATGGAAAGTTTGGAATTTTAAACTTCGATTTATTTCCTCCCGGAAAGCATAATTCGCACAAAAAATAAACGATGATAAAAGATGCGTCACTCTACATCGCGACACTAGAACAAAAGAGACATAAATTTTAACCTTCAGTGACCTTTTGCCTTTTTACTATAAAATTCTGATAAGGATTTCTTTGACACATGTAGACTTAGCAAAGGGGATCTTAGGTATCTTTAAAAGAATGTTGTAAGCATTAAGGATTCTTGTCTCTTCGTTCGGAGAGAAGAAAAATGCTTCAGTCATCAGTTTTCTAAAGCATTTTTAGAATAAATTAAATAGAAAAAAATGGAAATTTGAATTGGGTCAAGAAATAAGAGAACATGCCAGATATTATTGTACTTCAGAGATGGCATGCAATGATTTTATTTTTAATCTAAAACAAAAAGGAATATTGAATAATGGTCGAATGAATTGAAAATGCATTCAGGTTTTTGTTTGTAATTTTACTTACCGCTCCTACTTTATGATAAAATCTGCAGGAAAGGAATGTATTTGAAATTTCTATAAATTTAATATTAAGAAGTAAAATAATTATATTGTTTATTATACAGAGGAAATATTTATTCCATATTTATTAGGTTTAATTTCTTATGTATCGATTGAAAATGTCATTTTCCTCAGTTATGGATAAGTTTCGATATTGATCACAAAAAATGTGAACATATTATAGATTTAATAGTAAAAAAAGAATGTGAGTTTAATTGTAATTTCTTCATTTTTGAATATTTTAAATTAGTTTTCGAGCAAAAAGATTTCAACTGTGTAGATATTTCATGTCACTTTTTTTTTAGCAAAAATTCATTAATTTATCGCAACATATAGATTTTCAAGAAGTCCTTACACGCACATCGAAATGTCATCATGTTCGAAATTGGGGGATGGTAAAGTCCTCATCACTTTTCACGTAATTTGTCACCATATTAACCTCTTGAATATTAAAGGATATTCGTGTTCTTAGTAATGGATTAGTCTCCGCACATTCTCAGCAACTTCAACTCATCAATAATTAAAACCCAACTATGAATTGATTTGTCACTTTTTTAATTTAATATTTATTTATTTTTTCTGTTTATTTTAATTCAACTGAATCAATAATATTCATTTTTAACTTGAAGGTCAAGTTATATAGAAATACTTCGGGTCAATGCTATATATATATAGTATGCGCATTTGCTTTGCTTTATTGTTTTTTCTTTGATTTTTTTCGTCTTAACTGCTGCGCCGAAATGACTTAACCCACGGTTCAATCGTACTTTAAGGATCATCTGTAAGTGTTTTGTTTACTGATACAGGGCCTTTGATGCGATATTTCTTGGGGAAGAGGAATATCTCTTGTCTCAAAGGATGAAAGTCAGATACCTTCGTAAGGGTAATCTGTAGGTTCGTGAAATTGGGGGGAAAACGTGCTTGGAGAGAGTTGGTTAGAATGGATTGAGATTTTAAGAAAGGGAGAACCGAACGTCCTAATTTGGATGCACATTATAGCTTCGGGCTTTCTAATATCAATTGGATACAGCTAAACTTACTGTAATTCAAATAGGGATTTTTTTGTTATTTAAATTAATCTCTAAATGTCATAAACCTCGTGTTGGGAACTGTATATATGCTAATTATAAATAGTGCAAATAAATGCAGTTACTGTAGATACCAGCTAGGCGTATTTGTGTTGCTTCAAACTTGCTTTTAGTATATTACACAGGAGACATTATAGGATGCGATTAACAAATTATTAAAGGGAATGTCAGCAATTAAAAAAAAAGAAACCGACTGTTTTAAATTATTGTAAAAGGTGTAGTTTATCTATACCCACTGTGGACTAATTGATCCTCAGTACACTCTTTTTTAATTGCAGCTAGTCACTTCATGACCCCAAAATTAAGCCGTATAATCAGGGATTATTGTGACTGGCTGTTACCTCATTAACTATCTAAATTTTTGCATAAGAAAACAACGATTAACAAAAGTTTGAAGAATATTCAAACTGTCGGTAAAAGGCTAGAAATCTTTTTCATCATTTCTTTTAATATTCTTAAATTTCCAGGGTATTGTAATATTGTGATAAAATTACTATTCATAATGAGTCTTCCTTTCATTTCTTTCAGTTCCACACATTCTGTTAATGTAAAGCTGAACCGGGTCTATTTCCCCACATATGCGTGTGTTGTCTTACATCTTTCCTAATCTGTAGAAGTACTCAGGAAATTTTACATGTCCTATATAATTTGCACTAGAATCGGGTTAAATAATATTTTTGTAACTTTTGATTCCGGTATAAATTCATATGTTATGCCTCCACATGATCGATCCATCCTGCCGTTGTATAGCCACCTCTCTTCTAATATCCTTTTTTGACATTTGGAATGATTTTGGATCTACAATATCTATTTGGTCTTCTCCGGAATTCACTGCTGGACGATACAATTAAGACGGATTGATAGTTGAGGGTTTTGTTGAACAAGAATAAGATCTGGAACTTGGGCCAAAAAACAAGCAAAATATAAAATTGTTACATAAAAGAAAATTTCTTACCTTGTTGGCGTCCGTCTCTCTAGTCAGAACTCCCATCTTTTGATGCTGCCTCACCTGCACCGGATAGATGACCTCGTAGTATCTGGAGGGGATGTTGGCGATGAACTTCTCGTTCTCGGGGTAGAGTCTCTTCAGTCTCTCTGCCTCCGCTGGCATGGCGTGCAGTTTCAGGCCAGCAATAGGGAAAAAAGGGAAAAAAAGAAAGTAGACACACACTGTGGATTATCACTCGCTACGAAAGCTAGGGATTCACTTCTAACAATTCCTAGCTCTACAAACACATGCATGAAATTACTTGCAGATACATGAATATACTTGCAAATTAGTTATGGATATTTCTACTATCACAAAATGCAAAAAACATAATAATTTTTGTTTTAAAGATAACAAGAAACATAATTCATTTTTACGAATTATTTTGAAATATTCTACATTCTACAAGAACCTAAGATATACATTCACAAACATTTGCATTATACTTATTAAAAATTTTTTTTTTTCAATTACAGAAACATATAATTTTGTAAATCATACAATAATTATACTAATTTGTAATGCTCAAAATAATTTTTTCTTTTAATCAATAAATCAAACAAGCTTTTTTTAAATTTTAGATGTTTTAAGCTTCCGAATAATAAAGTATATTTAGAAGGAAATATTATTTATTTAACCTAAGAATTATTTAATAATCAAGAAAAAAGATTATAATTAAGTATTGAACAATGCGTAAAAATTGTAATTAATTTGGCCTGAAATTGAAAGCAAATGTTTATTAAATTTGATTTGAATTATGGATCATCAAAAACATTGAAATAAATATGGTTTCAACATGATGTTCTGAAGCATGCACTCTGTTGTGATTTTTAGTTTAGCAATATCCGTAAGAAATGGTTGTATCAATATGATAAGGTCCAAAACCAAGGTCGCAAGCTATTCTATATTGCGTTCTTATTTATTATATAGCATAAAATTTGTTTGAGAAATACAAATTTTTTTACAATAAAGTTTGCAATTAGGGCTGTATATCCTAAAATTCATCAACCTATTACAAGCTACAAAATTACTAAGTTTTTTTTTTTAAATGCAAAATAACCAAAATGCGTCATTATTTTTTAAACCTTAAATAAATATCTTTGATGAAAATATCTTGCAAGATGTTCCCCTATGAAATAAAATAATTTATTGCACTATATCTGGTAATAAATGTTGTACTTTTTAAGAAACAAGTAATATATATAAAAAATTTTTTAAGTCAATTCCTACTTAGATTATCAATTTTTTTTTATTTTAGTTACTTTTTATTAAATAATTAGAATTAATATAAATATATACATATACATATGGCATATTTATAATATTAAGTGGCAAAATAGAGCTTGGCAACAAACTTGGCGACCATTTGGTGACATGGCGACGGATTTGGCGACTAAATAGAAATAACTGGACAAATTTAATTAATATTTGAAAAAAAAACTGTATTAACATCAAGTGTCATCCACTACAAGTTTTAAAAAAAGTATTTCAATTTGAGTGGATAAAGAAAAAGTATTTTATTAACGATTGAAAATTTGAACAAGATATATATGTAGAAAGAGAGAGAGAGAGAGAGAGAGAGAGAGCTAATTGTAGGAATTGAAAAATACTAAGATAGAAAGCAGTTTATCTGATTTTTCATTATAAAGTAATCATATTCATTTAGCTTTGGAACGTAATATAAATTTAAATTGTTAGGTTTTTCTACTATATATGGGATACTTTAATATTAAATACAATTTTTCTACCTCAAGAGGGCAGAAAACTTCAAACACATGCTTCTTTCAAAATCAAAGATCAGTAACTGCAATCATCACTGAATAATTTTAACTGACTCAAAAATGAATGAAAAGCTATTAAAAACATTAAGACGAAACTCAGTCCTTCATATATTTCAAACAATTTTTTTAAATTCATTTGAAATAAATGTTTCAGATATTAATTTTGATGCTTAACTATTTGATGTTGATGCAAAAGGTTCATCTTCAGTATATTTGAACAAAGATACAACTTTGATTTTAACGAGACCACAGTGATTAAATTTATTCATCCATATTAATTTTTATCGTTGAAATCGTCTTTCTAAATTTTTTTTATTACTTGTTATGTGTAGGTACCGCTTCATAAATCTGCTATTAAGTGGAATTTATACCATATAAGTAATCGTACTCTGTATTCTGACATGTAAAGTTTGCTATTAAAATTTTAAATGTTTAAAGAAACTTTTGCGCTTTAGGACATTTTTGAAAAATCATGTCATGATAACTTTTATTTTTCATATCTAATAGCACCACTATGTATAATTATTATTGGTAGATTATATTATAAACTTTAATTAATATTTTAAAAGAATTTATGCAAGATTTAAATATAGACAAACGCATTTAAAACATTCAAAAGTTATATAATTTTTATGGATAACCTTTTCTCTTGATATTTATAAACTGAATTAAATTCTAAAAATGAAAATGTTAATATTTTTATTATTCATTTAGACTTTTGCCACGTCGAGTGTATTTATTTCTCCCTACATCTATTGTATGAAATTAATTGTTTGAATAAATCACTAAATATTTTTAATTTTCATCAATAGTTTTAGTTTGAATAGTGATGCGTAGCAGAAAGAAAGTGGGAAAGAATAATAAGTTATTCTATTCCTTATATATTTTTTCTCCTTTAAAATATGTTTATTAAAATTTAGATTCATCGTCAGAGGATACAAGATTTTAATTAATAATTCTGTGTAACATAAAAACCTTTGTTATAAATAAGCGTTTGTAGTGAAAAAAATACATATTCTGACATTTTGCTATTTAAAATGATTCCAGTATTTTATTTGTATTACTTTTTCTGTTCCCCAAAATTAAAATGATTCATTTATTTAAAAATCTTTCTAAAAAGAAATGATATATTGAATACAGAGAAAATTATTAAACTATTATTGTGAATATTAAAAGATAATAAAAAATAAAGGAAATATATATAAAAAAGACATAACAAAACGATATGTCTGTTAAATATAATATGAAAGAAATTCTTCGATCATATTAGTTATAAAGTTTCTTTTTAAAGCTATTGATAAATATAATATTTATCTTCTAGTAATATTCAAATTTCAAATAGTTATTAAAAAGCAATCATCAAAAGCAATCTGTTTTTATTTTATTTAAATTCTCTGAGAGCCCCATCATTTTGATCTTATATCTATGAGATTAAAAAAAATTATTTTTTAATTGCGTGAGCCGAATATTTTTGTATTTCATTTTAACAATACTATGTCGTGAATGTTTTAAAAAAACAGATATAAATCTGAATTATTTCCTTTTGAACTCGACATGTAAAATGAAAAGAGTTAGTTTCATCACTCAAAGAGTTAAATTACTATTTGAAAATATATAAGAATGGAGAATTCTATTATTTATTTAAATATCTTTGGGACTAAAACACTAAATATTTATAAAATAATTCGAACTACTTCATAAATTGAACAGACGAACAATGTATTACACTTTTAAGATGATTTAAGATATGATATCTCATTTGTTTTTGACTCGTTGAAGTTTTCTCATTTGTTACGTTGATTAAATTGCACCTTTATCGTTTCTCGATTCTAATAAATATCTAGGCCATTAAGTCGACAACTTGTGACGCAGCAATGACATTAACAGAATGACCATTGTGACTGCTGATTGTGAAATCATTACTTTCTTATATACGGAGTATGCTATAAGAAAGAATCGCCAAAGAATTAGACCATGACATTTTGTCGAAGCTTCAAGTTCTAAGACTTCTCAGCATCTAAAATGCATTGTTGGAATTATGTCTCTGATGTTTTCTCTTATGTTGAATATTGTCTTGTTCATGGCAACTCAAAAGCGCTTTAAGACAGAGGGATAAAATTTGGTATATTGCCTGTACCTACAAATTTTGAATAATTTATAGAATTATATCAAGTTTTGAACGAAAGCCATTTAAATGAAGTCCGGTTCTCCTAGTGCAAGGGAATTCAAAAACTATAAAACGTAAAGAGCTAAATAGATCAAATTTCCTACTTACATTTACTCCTAAAAGGAAGATTATTATCAAATTTTGAACCGTATCAGCCAAAGTGTTAACCCTCTGTTAGTTTTGTACTTTCACATGCACGTAAATGCAAAAGCTTATAAATACAATGATTAAATCAATGGAAATCGGTATGTTTTGTGGCGCCTACAATTGTAGTTCATTGTCGAATTTTCTTTTCAGTTGGATTAAAAAAAACTGCTTAAAATATATTTTCACACGACAGATTCAGTAAAAATGCTAGAGTTATGCCAATCTAGCATTATCTATATTTCATAAAGCTATACTGTCTTTAGATACAGATCTATATTTCTAGTTATTTCTATAATCTGATCTATATTTCAAATCATTGCGGTGCTTTTATTCAAGTTACCACACATTAAAAAAATATCTAAGTGATAAAATAAAACAACATTCCTTTAAGCCAAAACCGAATGCATTTTTTTGTATTTCGATTTATTTTAAAAAGTGAAAAAATGTTAAAAAAAAACTAAGTTTTTTTACTTAAAACAATTTACAATTAAAAAATACAAAATGCAGCTGACGTATCGCTAAATAAACTGGAGAGAGAAAGTAAGTTCGAAACCTGAATATACTACGTGAATAATCAAGTATCAGATTTCTCTTTTTAAATCTCTAAACATGGGATTATCAATTACAGATTTAATGTGGGATTTTCCCAAATGCGATATTTTTTCAAATAGTTATCGCCTTAGAGATGTTTAAGAAAATTAAAATGAAAAAAAAATTATTTAAGAAAAAGAAGAATTTGGTTTATAATTGAATTTTTTACTCTTTATTATACATTAGTTTGTTAGATAGAATTAAAAAAAATATTGAAGTTTTAGAAAGAAAAATTGGTTAGTGAGAAATTTTTTTTATAATATTCATATTCAAAATGAAAAAATGATATTATTTATCAGAATCATTCCAAGTGAATAATTATCTTCAAATGATTAATTGAGATTGAACCAAAAACTTCCTTTAATTAAATTTTAATTTCCAATTCGAAGTTTTGTTTATGCTGAAGCATAAAAATAAAAAATTTTAAATTGAACAAAAAAGTTATTTGATACTACAAAACAGTTTTTTTAATTTGTGCTTCATTTTATTGCTTTTGCCCTTTTTCGATTATCATTACTTCTTTTTTAAGTTACAGAATTAAATACTGTATTGGTTTGAAAATTTAACAACAATTAACAAACAGTTAATAATTGCTTTCCGTTTCTAAATGAATATGTTTTTATTTTAATGAAATTGTCTTTTCTCTCATTTTGAAACTTGATAAAGATTTCTATGTCTTTTAAAAAGTTTTGAAACCAAATAGAGATCGAATGCTAAAATAATTTTTTAATATTGGAATCACTTTCTTGATATGCAAATGCAATGTTAAAATAACAATAGACATTCTGATATCATCTTTTTTCTTATATTTATATTTTTCTTTACCTTACCATCAAATTAAATATTACATAAGTTCATACAATAAAATTTTAAGAGAAATATAGCGTTTCTAAATATGTTAAACAGCTATGCTTACAATACCATTTTTCTTTTCTTGCAATAATGATGTCTGGAAATGAAAAGCTTTTGAGTTCAAAAACTCTGTCAACTCCATACGCATCAACTCATAATGATAAAAAAAGAATTTTTTGACTGTTCCCTTTAAAACACACAAAATCTTCTTTAAAAAGAGATTTAAAATTGTGCGATTGATGTTATTTCTCATTTTTTTTCTATGTTAGGCATTAAAATTCTTTAAACTGAAATTAAGTTTTGCGTTAACTTAAGAGATTAATATTATTGAACCTGATTAACTGTTATAAAAATTGCAGACTAATTTAAACAGATTTATTATAACCTATTATTCAAGCTGGATTATTTTTAAATTGAACTCTTGATTTACAGCACTTTGTTGGAGTTAGTGAATGGATAAATTCTTTACAGAAATAATTTAAAGCGCTAAAATACAGAACAGATTAAGTAATTGTCAGTACCAACATAACTAAATAACTCGAGAAATGTATTTTTAAAAAGTTTACTATTGAGTAAAAATATCTTTTTTATATTATTGAGAGAGATTTTTTCTTTTCATTTGTAATTTATTAACTAGTATTTATTTGGCAAATGACAATTTTTAAAGCTTTCCAAGAATTCTTTTAAGAACAATTTATATTTACAATTCAATAAATTAAGCTGTACCCATATTCTAAATTAATGACGTGTTCCTTAATTTAGTATATCCACCAAAATAGGAAATAATTATATGGAGAGATTTTAAAAGAAATTAACCGTATTTTCAAATACATATTTTGTTTCTAGAAAATGGCTGATTTTTATAGTAGTCGAAAAGAGAAAAATGCGCATTTTTTTAAAAATTGATAAACACTAAATTAATTATGTAGAGCAACTGCAGTTTCATTTATGGATTATCATCATAAATTTCATTATAAAAATAAATACAAGGTAACTGAAAAGTCCGGAGTCATTTTGAAAACAATAATTCGGTGGCAAATAGATAGAAAAATGCAGCTTGTTTGAAATAAAAACGGGTCTCTTCTTTTTAATTTTGAAACCAGAATTTATTGGTAATATAGTTTACAGTTTAAAGTGGAAGATGTTTCTGCAGTCGACAGACCATCTGCTACATGCATGCAGTTTCTGCCATGTGTTTTGCAGAATGAAACACTGAGTTAAGTAACGGCTGACGAATGCTTAGTGTATCGTCTTTCTTTTTGGAATACAGCTGCCTAGCAATAACATTTTATATACCATATTTTTCATAGCAATAAACAGAAATTTTGATGGTATGTTACTTACAACTGCGAAAAATATAGTTTCTCACCTGATAGCTGGATTTCTGTAAAACGGTGATACATCTTGTAAATCGGTATGTCGGTCATTATCGCTGCAAAACGCATACCTTCGATAACTGCAGGGTCATTTAATAGTAGATTTTATAAATTATATGCTATAATAATATCTAATTTCGTGACAATAAACATCTGGATCCGTTCTGTGATTTATGTGCAAATAACATCTTTCGATACTCGTGCTCTTGCTAAATATTGATTTTAAAATTTCTCTGTATTTATGAATAACCTTATAATCTGTTTATATTTTTATCTATATTTCACACAATTCAACCAGTCTCAAATAGATGCAGTTGTTGATTGGACGAATTAAATCGATTTGGATAAGGTATTTTCTACAATACGTCAAACATGTTGAAATAAAGCAATTGTAAATTAGTCATTGGTGAAAAATTAATTTTACATTAAAATAACAATTAAAAACGGAACGACAACAAAAAATAAGGAAGAACCCACCTGTGGGGATGCAACAGCCTGTTAGCGTAGCAAAAAAAGAAAAGAAAAAAAGAATTGTAATAAAATATAAATCTAGTCAGCCCCTGCCAGGAAAGCATACAACTAAGAAATATAACGAGTATTTATAAAATCAAAAGGATAAAGGATTTTGTAAATAAAAGATAAATCTAAGGTAGTGACTCAGATAAAAGGGTTCGTTTATTTCATCGAATTTTTTAAGCTTCGGAAAAATCTTTTTTTTTAAAGTAAATAAATAAATAAATCATTCATCAAACGAAAAAGCAAATATCAGCAAAATGTTTTCTATCTGAAAAAAAAAATGTTTAAGCTGGCTCGTTTATCACAACTTCAAATATACGACCAAATCCAATCAATAACTATGGCATTTTATCTAGAAAATGACATTTTATCCAAAAAAAATGTCTAGCTTTCATTCAATTCATATGAAAACTCTGCTGAAAAATGGACGATGAAAATATTGCAGTGATTTTCCTTTTTGTGAGTGTGTGTGTGTGTGTGTAAAGACATATTGCGAAAATGCGCTACTTTCGTAAAATGCAATTTAATGAAATAAAAATGTTTTTGTAATTATTAATTTGAAATATGAATGAAACTTTTCTATGTTGTATTATTATTCTTATTTAATTCCAGGTATTATATTTAATTACTATTACTGTATATAATCTGTTAATAGTGTTATCGTTAAAAACAATATATATACCAAAAAAGGAAGTAAATTTTCGATTTTTTGTTTTTAGCCGACGTCAATAAATCTTGTAAGAAACGATTTATTGTTTTAATTTGTTATTGGAAATGACTGAAAAACATGAAATAAATTGAGTTAGTCCATTACAATTTACTGAGCATGCAAATTAAAAAAAAAAATGTGTATATACTAAGAAATAAAAGCGGACGTAAAAATGCTACATCTGAATTAATAATTGGCAAAAGCACACTATTGTATGTTTGATCAATGAGTTTCATCATAATTGAGTACAAATTAAATTTTAAAAAAATAAAAAAAGCAGTTTTGTGGAGATGAAACTGATATTATTAGACAGGCCTTTTTCATTTTAAGATAACGCAAGAAACATTTTTTTAAGATAACAGTTAGTGAAGATGTCAGTATCAATTCATACATTACAGTCATAGTAATTAATTATCTAGTGAAGACCAAGTCGGTTTTCAAGCTCGATTAAACTTTTGATATGACGCTTGTTTCGATCATTTGCATCTTTCCCCTAAAGAATGGCGTTTTTGGTGACATGGCGAGTCCTCCATCGGTCATTTCTAATAATATTTTGCAGTTCTATTAATTAGCTGAGTAAAACGTCGAATAAAATGCAGCTGTAAAAACGGTCAATGAAGTAATGATTTATTAACATCTGATGGTTGTTATTCGAAAAGAATAAATAAAAGCGATTTATGTTCCAAAGGATCCGGTGCAATGATGCACGGTGAAACAGTCTAACAGACTCCATGACAAACACTCAGATACAAATGCATAAACAACAAATCACAAACGTAACGTTCACAGGAAGAACATTTGCAGTAAGCACAATACACAATCAGCAAATTGGTACAAAACAACTGTAAGAAGTCCAAAGAGAGATAACACCGCAAGAGAGACTTCGTACGACTATTTACGCCTTTCGAATATCTACTATTTTCCACTGACTTCTCGCTTGAGCTGAACTTGACTGGCGACTCATTACTCGCCTCAATATTGAATGACTATTAACATACGACTTGTGGACTACTCAGTACTAATTGATTGTACTTGAGTGTTCCGGCTTTTTATAGCTTCCAAAACAAGGCATAGAAACTTTTAGAAGAATCAGCATAACTCGTGTCCTAATGGACTAATCATCAAAATTCTTGTTATTTCTAAAATCTTCGATTTTGCTACCAAATTCACTAAGTGAACACCTAGGCCTGTGGTCATAGACTGAGCTTCCATCAGAGCTATTTATAAAACTATTTTCCTTAGCAGGAGACTTACTGCACTAGGAAGCAACATTAATAATTCGTAACAAATTATATATATATATATATATATATATATTACTAAACCGCAATCGAATATTTTTTACTATCGCAAATAAAAATCGTCCAAAAACATTTACATGTTGATTAAATCCTTTTTCTCTCCTCTTTGAATATTTTAGCGAATAATCGGAAGTGTATTATATAGTAAATAGACAGTGCAGCTTCAAAATAATCACTTTATTTTTGTAATTTAGTAATTATTTAATTGTCGAAAACATATTCTTACCCACAAGAAAATATAGTAAATATGACAACACAAGTTTTGAAAAAAATTCAACAATTTTAATTCCAGTGAATTTTTATGATGTAAGAACAGTTTTATTAATTAAAGTCTGCCAAATATATGGTTAGAATTTCTGCAGGCAGAAAAAAAGAAGGATTGACTTATTTACAAGACATCTAATTGTATGCTGGCTATTCTTCTGCTAATCAGGAAATGATTGATTCCTGGATGAAACGGCCCAGCTCATTTTAGGTGTATTGTATTGATAAATATTGTTTCTCTTAAGTAAAATAATAATTAAGCAACTGAATAAATTAAACATAGCATTAATTAATTAAGCACTGAAGTAAATTAATTAAGCATAGTATCACCATCTGGAAGATACTAAGGAGTATCATATGTTGTTCTTAAAAGTCCACTCAGTTAATAGATGTTATTTATTTTAAAAAATTAAAATTTTTACAAGAATTTAAATTGTGTTTTGAAGATTAATGAGTACTGTTACTTCAACACTTATCGGCAGAGATATTTTTGTTTTATTTATTTTAATTACTGACCTTTTAACTACAAAGAAAGGGATTTATATTATATAATACTAGGTGTAATAAATTAGTTAATTGTTGTTTATTATCAAAGGCCGTGAAGATAAAAACATAATTATATTTTTCGCATTATTAAAATTCATTTTCAATAAAAAGGCAATATTGCTGAAAAATCTTTCATAAAAGCAGAAATGCATTAAAACTCCTTCCTTTCAAATTTTTATGCTACAGAATGCTCATTAATAAAATTAATTTAGTGATAAAATAACTTATCTATTTATTCCTGCAGCTAATAACTGAACAAAGGGGCCGAAATAATAATTAAAAAAAACTCCTTATACGAAAAGAGGGTATTAAGATTTTAATAAATTATAACTTAGCCGCATAAAAGACCTATTTATGATCTCTTTATGAGCGTGAGTGTTAATGGACTATTCTGAATTGCGAAACGTCCTGAAGATAGATGGAACAGAAACCTTGCCAAGATCTGCTTTTCAAATTTGCTGTCTACTTAACTTTTCAGGCAAGTTTAATTAGTAAGAAAGATTTTCCCACTCAAATTTGGAAAGATAACCCAGTTTATTGAGCAAAGTTTGTGGAATGCGTCACCCGTGCGATATTCAACCGGACTTTTCCACCATAAGCAGAAGGGTAATTACCATTTTCTTAGTGACGTTAATCACATAAGGCGTTATGACAGCAATCTTGCGTTATGCTTTTAATTTATACAATCGGTTCCATTTCGTTTAATTATATCCTTTTGGAAGATTTGTTGAAAGATAACAAAATAAATTGCTTGAAAGCTATTCAGGAGGGAGATTTATTTGAATTGATATTTATTTAGAGCAGTAAAAGACGATGACGAAAAATAAAATGGAAAATTAGGGACTTAAAATTCTGTTGTCCAGTTTGAAAGTTAAGTTTCGTGGAAACAGAGCACAATAAATGAAATGAAAATTAGTGAGGCGTGTAATTAGTTTCTAGCAATATTTATTGTAAATTCTAAAAGAAGCATATGATGAATAAAAGGGAAAATATGAAGTTCAGATTTGTGAAGACTTTTGATAAGTTTTTGCTAATAATTGCTTTAACATTTATTTTTATTATCCATTGTTAAAATTTAACAGTTTTTAAAAATCAATCATTAAATATATTTTCTGAGCAATTTTGGGAAATAAATGAAGAAGTGAAGCAAATCATGAAATGCTGTTACGTGCAAATAAATCAAAATTCACTTATTAAACGATTTATTACAGAATAACCGGATAGTAAAATTTATTTTGAATTATTTGAAATTAGAGACAAAGATGAGAAAACTGAATTTGTTGTAAGTTGTTATTCATGATGTATTTTTGATTTGGAAAAATAAATCTTTCTTTTTTCTTTCCAATTTTACGTTAATATGTTTTAATTAATTAACAAAATGAATCGCAAACGAATATCATATTACTCCATATTACAAATATCTCGCTTTATAACGTTTTCTACAAACATTTTACAAAAAAAATTAGTATGCTAATTTGTTCTAATAGCAATACAGTAAAAATGCAAATAAAAAAAACTGCATTTTTTTTAAGAAATACTAAATGACAACTATAATTCAAGATAAGAAAATATGAATCTTGCTATTGCATTGAAAGCTAGGATTTAGATTACTTATTTGCATTCAAGATACGAAATTAATATTTATGCTGCTATTTTTATAATTCTAATAATTATAATTAATATTTCAATTTATAATGCTTATATCTTCTAAAATTATATAAAATGTATTAGAATCATATCATTTAAAGTTTTCACTGTATTATGAATATTACAATATGAGCTTGGAGATTTTGTTTTTCATGATACTGTGGATGTTCATTAATTGAGAAAACAAATTCCTCTCGGCAAGCTGGAAGGCAAAAGTAAGTTTTTTTTTTATATCTAAGTTACTATCTGGCAGCATAAATTATTTTAGAAACAGTCAATATTAGGGCTTGAAAATCACTTTTCAGCCCCTAACTTCTAAGATATTGCAACTACCGAAAAACTTTAAATGCAAAAGTTGTTTGTCTTATTGAGGCGCTAATTTGGTTAGTTGTATTTATTTTTCTATCTTCAATATTAAGAAAGTTATAGCGAAATTAAAATTTCAACCTGTCGCCATTTCCATCTCCTTTGAGGTACATGGCCCGTTTACGAATTCATCCGAGATTTTTACATTTGTAACAACATATTCTAAGCCAGTTAAAATCCAAATAAAATGATCCAAGTTATCCTGTTTACAAGATAACATGGGGAAAGCGTTATACTTTATATTATAAACTTTTGAACGGAGTGTGGTTTCGGGTTCTAGAGACCATGATCGGTGAAGAACTGAGGAAATTTTCCCAAAGTTTTGCTATGCAAATCATTGCAATAGGTAGTCTTCCTATAGGAGCCTAAAAAGAATTCCTTCATAAAACTGCATTATTAATGTCTCACATCAATTAATTATTATTGATTTTCAATTACTAACAAAACTATTTACAAAAGTATTTGTTATTTTAGAAAGCAAAATGAGAATTCTTTTTCAATTCAATGAAAAATACTGCATTTGAAGTCGTTGTTTCAGAATTTCTAGAGTTATGTATAATGAAAACGAATGTTCTTCTGAAGTGTTTCGAATTCCTTTTAAGACATATATTCTGATATAATTAATCGAAATACAAACTGTCTTGAAGAATGCGATTTATTGATTCAAAGCATTAGGCTTATAACGAATGTAAATGTTGAATCATTATTTTAAAAGCAAATCCGATGACATATTTCTCGCTGGAGGAGAATGATTTATAGTGAACGAAGCTATAAATCTTGAGACTGTAAATGACAGTTATTCCTTCCATTACAAAGCATTTATTTGCAAACGATAATTTTATTAAGAGAACGAATAGCGAATATATTCGATAACTATAATTAAGATTTTTTTATTAGTTTCCTAATCAAAGCGTGGTTAAATTTAATGTGTAAATAAAAAAAATATATAAATAAAAATATATAAATGAATGAGTCATATTAAATTTTTAATTGTAAGAGTAATAAGAATAAAACTGAAATAAAAGATGTGCGTTAAATTTAACTATGTGCTGTGTGTTACATTTAACTATGAGTTGTGTGCTAAATTTAACTTCCACATAATTTTACCGAATTTATTTCACATCTGTTTCATGCAAGATGTGCAATAGATGGCGAAGTAAATAGAATGGCTCATTTAACGCACATCAAGTGACCTTGAATCAATTCTATGGCAATTTTCCAAAATGTGAAAAGAAGCGTTTCGTTATTCGTTATTTTTTATTAGTTATTTAAATAATAAAAGTTAGTTAAATAATGAAAAATTTAAATATGTAATATAAAACAAATATTGAATGGTGTAATTTCCTTTTGTTTATATATTTTCTCTAAAAACTGATAATTATGAAAATAATTTAATGAATTTCTTCTAATAAGGGTTTTGAAATTTAAAATAATGTTTAAAGTTATTAATGCTTCATGAGGTAGATGCACCTTTTAACAATATTTATTTTATTCTCTTAGACATACGAAAGAAAAAATAATATTAAAGGATAAAGCGTACATAACAAAGAAAAACATAATAGATTCCTTTTTTGAAAAGCAAAAATAAGTTTAGCCCTTATTTAGCAGAAAAAAAAGTTCTATAAATTTGCTCTTTTGAAATTTCCAATTCTTAAACAAGGAAATGGTTTTCTTCATATCAAGATATTTGACATATTTGAATAAGTAAATTCTTTCATAAATATTTATTCTGCGTTTCTACCACCGAAATAATTTGTAGAATTTCATAAATGACTTTTATAAAATAAGTTTGTACTACAAATAAAACCCCTTGAAGTCCATCGTGATTGTACACTTATTCGAGAAGTATTTGTAAATTAAGCAATTGAGCCTTTTTTGGTTGAGTTTGTTTAAAAAATGTTGAATTTAATTTTCAGCCTTATATAAACAATAAAAATGTTCAACAATTTTATTTATATTTATGTTGACATTTAGCAAGGTAAATGATAAATTGAGATTAGATTTAGGTAGATTTTTTTAGGTTATTTTATTTGGTAGAAACCAGGAAAAAATGACGAAAAACTGTATCATTTTGCAGTCATTATGCCTTTGTGCAGTATGCCTTTCATTCAGTAAGAACAATCAAATGTTCAGATTCCTGACAGTCAAGAATTTGCATTCCAGTCTGTTTTTTAGCAAATTAAATTCTGTTTTAATGTTAAGCAATTTTTTATCACAGCAGGAAAAATTGTCTAATTTACGAAATATATTTAATAAAACATCCATGTTTATTTCATTTTTTAAAAATTTAAAATAAATGTTACTATATAATAAATTAACACGTTGAATAATTCAGAAATCAATATAAGCTTTATATAAGAGATATAATATCTGTTGTTATGAAAACGAAATATGTTTTTGTGATAATATAAAAAATATATATTTACATATTATTATGTAAAAATGTACTGAAGATATTAACTAAATTGAAAATTGGCATTTACTGTTAAGATATCAAAAGATTATTTAAAAAATTAGTACATCTGAAATGAATTAATTACATGGCACCAGGAACCAATTAAAAAATCAACAATATACGATTTAAAAAAAATATATATAAGAGAAATTAAAGCGAAAATCATACTATTTTTTATTATGCTCAATCCTACAATGTATGATTCTTTTTAATTTTAAACAAAAATTGCACAAATATATAAAAGTTTGCATTATGCATGTACGAAAATAATTAAAATTTAATGAACTGAATTATTTCTTTAAAGTTAATTAATTAAAAGAGTGGAAAATTAATTTAAATTCAGCAAAACTCTTCTTACTGTATGAGAGGTCAATAAAAGAATATTAAGGACTAAGTAATATTACTCATGAATCATCACTGTGCTTTCAAAAAACAAAAAAAAAGCTGAAAATAAAGATACAGCACTATTTCTCATTATCATGAATATCAGTATATGCATGCATATAACAACGAAAATTCTTGTTTAATATCCTTCTGTAACATTAAACATTAAAATTTGTGAGTTCAGTATAAAGTTAATAAAATATGTAAGAATATTACAATTAAAAATGTGAATCTTTAGAATTATGAGTGTGTTTTTAATTTTTCAACGTGACTGAAAGAAATTTTCAATACTTTACTTCACCATTCTATGAGTTATTCAACTATTCATAAACAGGCATAGTAAAATTCCTTATTTTTAAGGATTTTGTAATGTATATGTTTCTAAAGATCGACGTTTTTCTTAAACCCGGTTTGAAAAAAATTCATCAAACAAATAGATTTACTTGAAACTAAATTCTATTTCTTCACTTTATTTTAGGTTGAAATAATTTATTTAATGCGCACATTATTATTTATTCAAAAAAATTTTAAAAAATGAATGTAAAATAATAATTTACTCCCTGAAAATAACAGATTTTATTAATAATGTACTTGTTAGATTTTTATTTTAAAATATCTTGTATGAAATGATAACGTTTTCCCATAATCTTGAAAAATCACGAATTTAGAATGTAAGATATGTATATACACACACCACACGCACTGTTTACCAATAAGTATTTGGACACCCATGCAAATAAGGATATCTGTGGTCCTCTGTGGTCCTGATCTACATCAGGCCTTTTGTACTTAAAAATAGTGTAGGAAACATCAGTGGCATTGGTTGTATGCAAGATACCACGAAATCCAGAGCTGTCTGACTTCGTTGCTTTGATAAATACCATCCACAAGGAAGCATATTTGCTTGATTTCCATGGTCGTGCTACCGCCCCTAAGCCTTTGATTAGAAAATACAGGTTGACAACGCCACTTGTCATTTTGCGAGGTCCACCATGGATTGGTATGATGACAATGGGACGAACCTGTTGAACTGGCTTGCCCCAAATCCAAACTTGAATCCTAAAGAAAACCTCTGGTTCGAATTGGATCGCAGAATTAAGGAGTGCAGCAACCGTCCAAAATCGGTGAAAGAACTTACATGTCTTCGCCAAGCCGAGTGGAAGAAAATAGCACTGTCTATCATCCAAACACTTGTGTAAAGTATGTCCGGAGGGTAAA
Organism: Argiope aurantia; assembly: GCA_026543865.1. NCBI lineage: Eukaryota > Metazoa > Arthropoda > Arachnida > Araneae > Araneidae > Argiope > Argiope aurantia. The sequence continues at coordinate 91,586 of JAPMOR010024201.1, forward strand.
GGTTGCATTTGCTCAGGTGAACGCTCTGCCAACTACTGAATATGAATAAATTGTGTTTTTTTCTTTTATCACAGGTGCACAATTACTTATTGTTAGATAGTGTATATATACAAGATCCACGCCGAAATGGAAAAAAGCACCAAAAGCCGAAAGAAAGCACCAAAATAAATGCCAGGTTACCACAGGACAGAACCGAAACCCGGCAGTTGACTTATTTCTATTTATTTTTTTTCAGAATGACAAATAAAAGGTTCAAAAATTAGAAAATAAAAAATAAAAATAGGAAATTAAAAACTATAAATAGCAAAAAATAGGAAAAAACTAGAAATAGGATAGGAAAAAATAAACAGTAAAAATATAAACATAGAATAATATAGAACGTGAAAAAA